>JAVHLU010000108.1:0-94583 GCA_036785755.1 Colletotrichum ledebouriae
CTAATTATATCGGAGCTAAACGGGCTACTAAGGCTCTCGTAGCCTAGAAACGCCCTCGCTAAACCTTCTAGTAAGGTAAAAGCTACTATATAAGATAACTTCTTAACCTAAAAGGTCGACCTTCTAGCAAGGTGCTAAAGGTGCTACGAACGCTATTATATAAGAGGTAACTCCTTAACTAAAGAGGTCTTTCCTAAGAGGTTCTTATAGCTAGAAGCATAAGAAGCTCTATAAGCAGGGCCTTATACCTCTCCCTCTTCCTTATCTATAAAGTCCTAGGCATACCTATAACCCACGATAAATCCTTAACTATATTAATACTAAACCCCGTATATAAAAACGCTAAGCCTGCGCGAGGTATACCCTTTAATACTAATAACGCGCGAGAGCTCGCTAGAGAGTTTAGTATTAATATAATTAATAAAACCCGCTCCTTTTTTAACTACTTTATTATATATAGAGAGTATATTATTAGTATAGCCCTTAAGAGGGCTCTTATTAATACCCCTAGAGGGGATACTTGCTATTATATTATAGCTAAGTAAGTAGATTTAGTAATAGAAGCTAGGTAGGTCGTTATATACCCTATAAAGTAGCCCTTTTTTAAGTAGGTCCTCTATATTATTAAGGTAGAGGCGGCCTAGGCCCCTTAGGGGAACGTTAGTAAGTATAGCTTATGCTAACTACTTTAATATAGAGAGAGCGTTACTAATAATAGTATAGTAAAGATAGTAACGACTTCTAGCGGACGAAGTAGTAATAGAGGCGGTATTAGTAGCGCGGGTAGTGCGCGAGAGGAAAAGTCGATAGTTTTATAGTCTGCTTATACTTAAATAATTAAAAACCACGTTATTATCGATATGAAGTTAAAGATCGTGAGGCTATCTAGTATAATAGGCACGTATAAGTGCGGCTATAGTTAGGAAAGTTATAATTACGTGACCGAAGGCTATGTATTGTTAGGGGGCGCGGAGTTAGAAGGTCTGTTGCACTTGAGCAGGTAAAATCACTATGCAGTGGCCAGAGGCCTTATACTTGGTATTATAACTTCTTACTAAGCCGGGGTTTATACTTATATATTATATTAAGCGCTCTATACCTTTCTTATTTAATTCGTTTAAGTACTAGGAGTATTATACCTATAGCCTTATACTAAAAGAGAGATCTAGCTATATTATAAGCACTCTAAAGATAACTTTACTAAATACTCTCTAGAATATTACTTAGAGTTCTAGATCTAGTTTAGTACTTATACTAGGGATTATAAAGTTAAGCGCCCCTATATTAATAAGTATACTTATAGATCTAAATTCTGCTTTAAACTTCCTTATTATATCTATTAAGTATATCTCTTAACTAATAATAGTCTTCTGATATTCCTCGTTAAAGGTAAGTTATATACTAAGGAAGTTATTAAATACCCTAAGGTTCTTAACCTCGATCTTATTACTTACGTGCTTATAAATAGCACTAAGAGCTACTTCTAGTCTATATATTAAGATATTATTAAGATATATAGCTATTATAGTATTAAGAGTCGTATTATAATAAGTCGCGTTACCTAAATATAGTAATATAAACCACGCTTATTAAAGGATCTCTTATAGCTTCTTTTACTACTACCTCCCGCCCTATTATAACCTATATAGAGCCCTATAAAATTTAATAACCTATTCCTAATCTACTTTATATCTATATAAAGCTACTAGCTTATTATATTATAAGTCTATAAAGAAATCCTTAATTAATAAGAAAGGTATTATATATACTACCTCCTCTAGCTCTCTATTTAAGTATATACTAACGGAGTCCTATTATTACATAAGATACCCTTTCCTATATATATATACTAGCAGGATCTACTATAACGCTATTTATAATATTGAGGTATATATCTAAGTAAAGTTACGCCTAGAGACTTATAGGAAGCCCCTTATTATAATCTATACCTTATACTTTATAAGTATATTATAAGCTTTCTTATACTTCTATACCTACTTAACTAATAAGCAGAGGACTTTTAGTAACTCCTCCTTATTAATAAATTATAAAACTCCTTTCTTAATTGAGATATATATCTTATTAAACGCTGCCTCTACTTATAACTTCTAATTATTTTTAAGTCTTTTCTAGATTTCTATAATAGTTATTCGGTCTAGATGCGGCTATAGAAATATCTCTAATATACTTCTAAGGGGATCTTATATAAAAGCTATAATATAAGTAAATACTATTTATTTCTCCTCTAGAAAGTTAGTCTCTCTAATTTATAAATATACTCGCTATATTTACTCTATACTATAAGTATAGCGCTAGAGCTATAAGCCCTAACTAAGTAATAATATATACTAGCGCTCTACTAGCTCTATTATAAGTTTATAAATATAATATTACAGTAGATAATAATCTTATCCTACTCTAGTATTTATATCTTATATACTTAGTCTCTATAATAACTAATACGAATACCCTTCTTGGCCTATATAATAATCTTCTCGCTCTTGACCTATACCTTAGAATTAATATAAGTAAAATATATATTTCCAATAACTCTTAACTAACTTATATTAAGAATATACTCTTCTCCTAAGCCTAATAACTTATTATAAAGCGCTTAAATAGGTATCTCACCTAGTATTATTATAATAAAGGAGTCGTTAATAATATAAACTATTATTATAAGTAGAAATACCTATAGTTCTACTAGGACCTCGAGATTAATACTTAAAGCGCGCGCTTTATTTAATACAATTTAGATCGCGCGCTCTATAATACTGTATTGTTTATATATATATAGTAGCGAAGACTCTACCTTTATTTTATTATTTTATAATATAGCTTTGAGGTAGGTTATTATAAACTCCCCTACGTTATCTATATAGATAACCTTTATTATTATACTAAAGGTATTTTTCAATCCTTAGAGGTATATTTATAATTAACGCGCTAGCTTATTATTTATATCTATAAAGATAATTACTTGAAAACATATTTTATTATTTATAACTAATAAGAAGTATTTATAATACTTTACTAGCCTTACCTTTCTAATATCTATGTAATGAATATCTCCTACTCTCTGTATATAGCGCCTAAGCATATATAATGAGTATTATAAACTCTTTAAGGGATCGTATATTTTATATAGCTATAGGACTACTAACTTAGGGGTAATTATGTATTCCTTTATTATCTTAATAACCTTCTTTATCTCTCTAGAGCCTAGGTACTCTAACTTTTAGTACTAGAGCTTGGATTTAGTCCTATATTATATAATATATATAACTTATATACTTAAATCTCGCTTATACGTAATATTAAAGTTAAAATCTCGCTATTAGATATTAAGTATTATAAACGCCTACTTATTAATACCTACTAATTAGTTTATATTGAAATAACCTCCGCTAAGATATAGTTATTTACTACTAAATATATTAACTAGAAAGGTTAGTATATCTAAAATAACTTATAGCTATTTTAAGGCCTCTGGCCACTGCATAGTGATTTTACCTGCTCAAGTGCAATAGACCTTCTAACTCCGCGCCTCCTGATAATATATAGCCTTCGGTTACGTGATCTTACTAACTACCTTTCCTAACTATAGCCGCACTTATATATACTTATTATACTAGATAGCCTTATGATCTTTAACTTTATATTAATAATAACGTAGTTTTTAATTACTTAAACTATAAAACTATTAACTTTTCCTCTTGCGTACTACCCGCGCTGCTAATACCGCCTCTATTACCGCTTCGTCCGCTAGAAGTTATTATTATCTTTATAGCTATGCCGTCGTTAGTAACGCTCTCTCTATGTTATAGTTAGCGTAAGCTATACTCACTAACGTTCCCCTAATAGGCCTAGGCCGCCTAGGTTGCCTCTACCTTAGTAATACGGAGGACCTGCTTAAAGAAGGGCTACTCTATAGGGTATATAATAACCTACTAAACTTCTGCTACTAAGTTTACTTACTTAGCTCTAATACTATTACGCCTTATAGAGTCCCCTATAGGGGTATTAAGATAAGCCCTCTTAAGGGCTATACTAATAATACGCTCTCTATATATAGTAGAGTAATTAATAAAAGAGCGGGTTTTATTAATTATATTAAGGCTAAACTCTCTAGCGATCCCCTCTATATTATTTATACTAAAGGGCGTGCCTTACTTAGGCTTAGTGTATTTATATATAGGGTCTAGTATTAATATAATTAAGCAATAAGGATAAAGAAGAGGGAGAGGTATAAGGCCCTGCTTATAGAGCTTCTTATACTTCTAGCTATAAGAACCTCTTAGGAAAGACCTCTTTAGTTAAGGAGTTACCTCTTATATAGTAGCGTTTACCTTACTAGAAGGTTAACCTTTTAGGTTAAGGAGTTATTTTATATAGTAGCTTTCACCTTACTAGAAGGTTTAGCGAGGGCGTTACCACGAGAGCCTTAGTAGCCCGTTTAGCTCTAATATAATTAGCCCTAGTATAGCGCGCATCCGACTTTATACGAGGGTTTGCTTGCGAGTAGTAGGAACGTATAGGGTTCCTATATTATTTTCCTTAACTAGTAGAGGGTATAGGTTAAAATACTTATATAGTATTTCCCGAATTATGCCTATAAACTAGGTGAATTTATTATAGTCTTTTTGCGAAGGGGCTGCGGCGTAATTCCGAGCTCAATAGCTATTTTAATTTCCTATTCTTAAAATATAAAGTAACTATATTTATATACTTAGAGTAGATATTAGCTCCTCCTATATAAATTATATATCGTATTATTAGAGGTATATACTTATTATTATTAAACTATACTAAGTTATTAATTATATACTTATAGCTAAATACTATTATTATATTTAACTATCTTTAGAATAAGATCCTCTATTTAGTCTCTATAGGGTATTTATTTATACTAAGTAATTTATAAAGTTATTCTAAGTTACTTAAAAGTTATTTAAATCTATAAAAGTATAGCAAACTTATTATATTACCTCTTAGCCCTTTTTTATAAAGTCCTTCTTAAGTATATCTATCTTCTTATTATTATTAAATAACGAAGTGAATAATTCCTTATCCCTAGGACTATAATAGAATAATAACGCTATATAGTATTGGTATACTTATAACTAAAATAATTATAGCTTCGCTAGTTCTTCTTAGGCTCTACTTTCTTATCTCCCTTAGTTATCCTATTTACTTGAGTTATAAGTATAGCTTTTATTTTACTAGTTATAGAAGCCTTATCCTATAGATCTACTATAAGCGCCTTAACTAACTTAATAATACCTTTATAATACTTTAATTATTAATACATAGCCTAGTTATAATACTAATCCTCTACTCCTTAAATAAATACTTAAATAGTATCTTTCAGAGAAATATTACTACCTGCTTATTAATATCTATATTATAATTTATTAATCTTTAACATATATACTATTAGATCGCTCTTTATAAGCTTTAGTATATATATCTAGTCCTATAATTAGCCTTATAGTATAATACTAGGGCTAAAATATATATATAAAAAAGTCTCTTATATCTTAGAGGTACTCTAAATTTATATTATAAATAATAATAATCGTTCTATAAGATTATTATATATCTTAGCTATTATATTGAGATCCTCTATAAGGGTTAAGTAATCCCTAAGATTAACCCTATTTCCTATAAGTAGAATTTATACTTATATTAACTATATGATTTAATTTCTAAATCCCTTTAAGTAGTAATCCTTTAGGAACTTTATTTAAACGTCCTTAAAGTAGTCTATACTTAGTTTAGATATAGTAATAAGCTCCCTAAGTAGTAGGATATCTATTATTATAATATCTAAGCTAGCCTCCTGCGTTCTAAAGCGCGCATAGGCTAGACTAGCTAGGGTTATTATTAGTAATAGTGCTATTAGAGATAAAGTATCTCTATTACTATTATTAACTTTAGGTAGCGCTAGGTTTATCCTAAGTACCTCTTAGAATTACTACTAAAGAGCTTTATTTTCTTTAAACTTCTTCTACTAAGCTAATTATAGCTCTATAATCTTATACTAAAGATTAGTAATAGCTTTATCTTAGAGCTTTCTTACCTTAGTATCCTATAGTATAATTACTAAAACTATAAGTAACTCTATAAGCTTCTTAGAAATATACTAAAGTCTATATAGTATATATATCGCGTTAGATAATTATATATTAGTAGATTTACTATTCTAATAACTTATTATATATATTTATATATAAATAAGCCCGTATATACTTATAACGCCTCTAACTCGTATGCTATCTAATATTACGCGACGCGCGCGCCTGCTTATTGCAGTGCGGCGCCACTTGCAGTCGTAACACTACAAGAGCTTCCCATGACAGCATCAGTCGGCTCACATTCAGACGAAATTAAGCACTAAGTCAAAAGGCGCTGCGTATCTAACCTCGACGATAAATTACACAAGCTCTGCAAAGGTCCTAACGCAATAGACCCCCCCTTATCTTCCGAATATGCCCGGCAATGGAAGTATTACTCTCAGGGTCTTATATAGGCTGCCCTGGACTAGGTTAAGGATATCACGCCCGTGCTAGATAGTCTAAAGCCCGCTGCTCTATTAGAGCATGCTGAAGATACGTATGGTGACTAACACGGTCCCTCCACACCGCGCACACCTCGAGAACCTTGTTACGACCGCAAGTGGTGCCGCACTGCAATAAGCGGGCGCGCGCATAGCGTAATATTAGATAGCGTACGAGTTAGAGGTATTATAAGCGTATAAGGGCTTATTCATATATTAATATTTATAATAAGAGTATAGATCGTACTATAATTAAGTATGAGGATAGCTTTGCTTATATAACTATAAATAATATACTTATTTAACCCTAGTTTCTAACCCCTAACTATATATAGGATCCTTATTATTATATAGTAGCACGACTGTATTATATAACTTATATATCTTTATAAATCTAAATTACTTATTTTAATAAGTTATTAAAATAGTAAATCCGCTAGTATATAACTATCTAATATAATATATATACTATATAGACTTAATATATTTCTTAGAAGCTCATAGAGTTACTTATAGTTATAATAACTCTACTATAGGATACTAGGGTAATAAGGCTCCAAGATAAAGCTATTACTAATCTTTAGTATAAGATTATAAAGCTATAATTAGCTTAATAGAAAAGGTATAAAGAGAATAAAGCTCTTTAATAGAGGTTATAAGAGATACTTAGGATAAACCTAGCACTACTTAAGGTTAGTAATGGTAATAATAATACTTTATTCCTAATAATACTACTACTACTAATAAGAACCCTAGCTAATCTAGCCTATTTATATTTTAGAACGCAGGAGGCTAGCTTAGATATTATAATAATAAACGCCCTACTACTTAGGGAGCTTATTACTATATCTAAACTAGGTATAGATTACTTTAAGGATTTTTAAATAAAGTTCATGATAGATTACTACTTAAAGGGATCTATAAATCAGATTATATACTTAATATAAGTATAAATTATACTTATAATATATAGGGTAACTCTTAAGGATTACTTAACCCCTATAGAGGATCTTTCTATAATAACTAAGATATATAATAATCTTATAGAAGGACTACTATTACTTAGAGTATATATTTAAACTGCCTGTAAGATATAAGAGACTCTTTTACAAATATATACTAGCGCTAGTATTATACTATAAGTTTAATTACAGAACTAGATATATATATTAAAGCTCACAAAGAGCGATCCAATAATATATATATTAACGTCTAACGAATTATAATATAGATTTTAATAAATAAGTAGTACTATCTATCCTAAAGACGCTATTCAAGCATTTATTTAAGAAGTAGAGGATTAGTACTATAACTAGGTTATATATTAATTTCAAAGTATTATAAAGGTATTATTAAGTTAGTTAAGATAGTTATAGTAGATCTATAGAATAAGGCTGGTATAACTAGTAAAACAAAGGCTATACTTATAACCTAAGTAAATAAAATAACTAAGGGAAATAAGAAAGTAGAGCTTAAGAGGGACTAGTAAAGCTATAGATATTTTAGTTATAGGTATAATAATACTATATAGCGTTATTATTCTAATTATAGTCGTAAGAATAAGGAATTATTAATTTCGTTATTTAATAATAATAAGAAGATAGATATACTTAAGAAGGAGTTTATAAAAGAGGGCTAAAAGTAATGAAATAAGTTTACTATACTTTTATAGATTTAAATAACTTTTAAGTAGCTTAGAATAACTTTATAAGTTACTTAGTATAACTAAATAACCCTATAGAGACTAGATAAGAGGGTCTTATTCTAAGGATAGGTAAATATAATAATAGTATTTAGCTATAAGATATAAGTATAAATATATATATAATTAATAACTTATCGTAGTTTAAGAATAATAATTATATACCTCTAATAATACTATATATAATCTATATAAGAGGAGGTAATATCTACTCTAAGTATATAGGTATAGGTACTTTATATTTTAATAATTGGTTATTAATATAGCTATAAGATATTTTATATATACTAACCTTTCTAGTTAATATATTTAGTAGTAAATAACTATATCCTAGCAGAGATTACTTTAATATAAACTAATTAGTAGGTACTAATAAGTAGGTATTTATAATACTTAATATTTAATAGCCAGGCTTTAACTTTAATACTACTTATAAATATAATTTAAGCGCATAGGTTATATATACTATGTAGCAACGGACTAAATCTAAGTTCTAGTACTAAAGGTTAGAGTACCTAGGCTTTAGAGAGATAAAGAAGATTATTAAAATTATAAAGGGATATATAATTACCCCCAAGTTAGTAATCCTATAGCTATAATACTTATTATATATACCTAGGCGTTATATAGAGAAGGTAGGAGATATTCTCTATGTAGATATTAGAGAGGCTAAGCTAGTAAAGTATTTTAAGTACTTTATATTAGTTATAAGTAATAAAATATATTTTAGAGTAATTATTCTTATACATTAAAGGATAGGCTAGTATATTAATTATAAGCATACCTCTGAGGATAGAAGAATACCTTTAGTATAATAATAAAGGCTATTTATATAGATAATATAGGGGAGTTTATAATAACCTACCTCGAAGCTATATTATAGCATTATAAGATAAAGGTAGAGTCTTTAATACTATATATGTATAAATAGAATAGAATTATAAATAATATAATTTAAATTATACTAGATAAAGCGCGCGGTTTAAGTATTAATCTCGAGGTCCTAGTAGAACTATAGCTATTTCTACGTATAATAATAGTTTATATTATTAACTACTCTATTATTATAATAATACTAAGTAAGATACCTATTTAAGCGCTCTATAATAAATTATTAAGCCTGGGAGGACATTATATTCCTAGTATAAGTTGGTTAAGGGTTATAAGAAATATATATTTCGCTTATATTGACCCTAAGGTATACATAAAGAGCGAGAATTTTGCTATATAAGCTAAGAAGGGTATCTTTATTAGTTATTATAAAAACTAAGTATATAGGATATAAGTATTAGAGCGGGATAAGATTATTATCCGCTCTAATATTATTTTTTATAATAGAGCTAGTAGAACGCTAGTATATATTACTACCTAGTTAGGGCTTATAGTTATAATGCTATACTTATTGAGTTCGGAAAGTGAATATAGTAAGTATATTTTTAAATTAAAGAGACTAACTCTCTAGAGGAGAAATAAATAATATTTACTTATATTATAGCTTTTATATAAAACCCCCTTAGAGGTATATTAGAGATATATCTATAGCCTTACCTAGACCTAATAATCTGTTAAGAAACGTCCTATAGGGCTATATTTATAGTTACTAAAGAGCTTGTTTTATTATAACGAGAATGGCTATGACGTGGTTGCTTATAACTACGGTTAGAGGAACGACCCCCGGAAAAAGATCGCTCTAGAGCTAATATTAGTTATATACTGCGCTAGGAATAGGCGATATTAAAAATATTATAATATACCCCCCTAGATATAGTAGCAGCTAGAAAAGCGCCTAACTATATAGTATCCCTGAAAATACCTAAATATAAAGTAATATATCTATAAATAACCTATTAATCAGCTTATTTATAAAAGAGATAATCAAGTAAAGTTATTTATATTAGGTATAGGTAAAGCGTAAATAGTCGTGGTTTTTTACCTTTATACCTATTACTATTATTATTAGAATACCCTTTATTTACTAACTCTTACTAATAGTAATAAAATCCGTCGTCTCTTATTAGCTTAGGTAGGGTAGCTACTATTATATTAACTTTAAATAAAGTAACCTAGCTACCCTCCTACCTTCTTAACTCTTCCCTATATATAATATAATAACTATATATATACCTAACTTTAGTTCTAATAATAACCTTATTATACGCGCGCGTATGCGCCTATATCGCGCGACGATCTTAAAGCTATTATAATATACTAATATATTTATAGATACCTCCTAAAAAGAAGACTAGCTAGGCTATAGCTCTTAAGAAGGCGCGCGCTACTAAAAGTAAGAATAAAGCCAGGGGTAGAGGGGCGCGCCCTCCTCCCCTAGAGAGTAATAATAAGGTTATATATATATTATTCCTTCTTATTATTAATATATAATATATTAATATATATATAACGAGTAGAATAAAGTAGAAGCGACCTAGAGAGGGTAGCTCTAAGGGTAAGGGTTTATAGTATAAGAAGCCCTAGGGTTACCCTCCTATATAGTTTAAGAGGATAGCTCCTAGTAAGTTATAATCCCTTTATTATTATAACTATATACTAGAACGTTACTAACCTTATTATTATTATAATCCCTAAGGAGATAGATAAGGAGGAGAGTACTAGCGAGAGTAGTTTAGAGCCCCCTCCTAGCCCTCCTCCCCCTAGTAGAGGTATAGAGATAGAGCAAATACCCCTATTTAATAAGCGCTATTTATAGTATATTTTAAGCTAGCTCTTAGGCTTATTAGATAGAAAGTGCTTACTTAGTATAATAAGTAAGTATAACTACTATTATAAGGGTAAGGTACTTTATTAATAGATAAGCGCCCTTATTACTATTATAGCTTACTAATATACTAAAGCTAAGACTTTAGATAACCTAGTAGTTAGAAAGGTAAGGTTCTATATACGCTTTATTTATATAACTATCTTCTAATATAACCTATAGACCCTCGCTTATTAGAGAGCTAGGCTCTATAAGGTTATTATTACTTAGAAGGAGGAGATTATAATAATAAAGAAGGGTAGTAATAGTAAGGGTTTAGATAGGGCTCCTAAGGTAAAAGGCAGTTCTAATATATATAGTATTATTACTCTATCTCCTGCCCTAGTTCTATTTAGAACCCTAGTAGTTAGCGCGGGTATACCTATACCTTATCTGCTTACTAGTAATATAGCTACTATAGTATACTACGTAGTTAATAGTCTTATTAGCACGTATTTACTAGAGGTATTACTACCCTTATATAATATCTTAATAGCTTAGTATAATCGAATCCTCTAAGGTTAGGTAATAGAAAATTAGCGGTTTAGGGTAGCCCTTTAGGGTAGATTAAATTCCTTTTACTCTTATAGGAGTAACTTTAGGCTCCCTGGCTAGTAAGCTATAAATTAATTAGAAATTAGGCGCTACTAGCCCTCCTATACCTATTTAGAGTATCCCTTATTTATTATAATTATTCTCTATATATCTTTTAGATTAAGGAGTAAATAGAACTATTTGAATTTCTTATAGTTAAGAACTTTTATAAGACTATTAATTAGTATATTATTTATTAGTATATATATTACGCTAAACGATCCCCTTATATATTCTTACTATAGCTATATATTCTAAATATTAATATACTATAGCTTAGTTAAGATCTATTCCTTTTTGCTTACAATAAGACGAATTATTAATTAATTATTATAATAAATCTTCTAGATATTGCTAAGTTTAAGAGCGATATCCCTGAATAGCTTCTAAAGAGTAATTATCTCCTCAGTAGTATGTTCTAGGCTTAGAGGCTTTATTTCTATTATTAATATTATAACTATAGCTTATTAAGCAGCCTTCTACTAGATTAGTCCTCTAAACAGCGAGATTATATACCCTTAAGATAACCTCTATATCTCCTTATAATCTATAAATAAAGTATTACTTATAATTAGTAGTACCTATCTACCCCCTAAGTTACTAAAGTATATTACGAGGTGATAAGTATAATATAAGTACTATATAACCTAATTAGTAGTAGCGTAGTAATAAGAAGCGGGGTTTATTAGGAATCTTAAGAGTAGGGAATATATAAAAGTAATATTAAGTTAGATTATAATAGTAGTATAGAGTATAGAGCTAATCTTCTCTTAGAAACTCTTTACTTCTAATAGCGTTACTATTACTTTGCTCTTTAGGAGTAGTTAGTTTAGGAGGGGTATTGCTAGCGCTCTTAAGTTAAGTAAATCGAGTTTCTTTTTAGCCTATATAATATATTAGTTATAAGAAAGGTATATCTTTTATATAGCTTAGTTATAAATAACTCTAATTCTAAGATAGTATTTAACTAGGCCTTATTCTTTTAACTTATACGCTTCTTTTAAGCTAGCAATTACCCTCTATACTACTTCTTTATAGTTCTTATAAAATAGGATAAAGAAGTTATTTATATAGAAGATAACGAGAACCCTCTTCTTAATTAACTAGAAGAGATATAGGTCTTTACTTATAGGTATAAGGCCTAAATACTAAAGGGTTAAGGAGAACTCCTTATAATAGAGTAGTAGTATATCCCTTAGCCTATAGAGCGCATAGCGTAGTTTAATATACTTTCTAGGCTACTTAAAGCTATCTAATAACTTATAAATAATTAGGTTTTAATTTAGGTCCTAGGAGGTATTTAGGAATGCGTTAATAACGTTAAATTATTTAACTTCGAGGTCGATTTATATAGTAATTACTATTACTACTCTAAAGGTATAAGTAGCGAGGGTTACTATATAAGTCTATTTAAGGGGCGACTTCTCTTACTAATCGCCTCGGATATAAATCCTTGCTTTATACTAGTTAAGGATATTATCCTTATTAAATTTATAAGTAAATACCTACTTTAAAGGTATTAGTCTCTTTATTATTATCTCTTAATTAATAACGCGCTACGTATCTATTTACTATAATTTACCTATCTTAACCTCAGCTACTTCTTTAAAGCGAGTTCGGAGCGCCTATAGGGGGTTTAAAAGTTCCTTTTACGAGCGAGGTAGCTTACTAAGGTTATTAGTAATAAGATATTTATAGATTATTATAGTTATACGAGCAGGCTTTACGCTATAAATAGTAATATAAATAAACCTATAAAGCATATAGTACCCTATACTAGCTTTTAAAAAGGCCTTCTATTAATTAGGTATAAAAGTCTTAAAAAAGCTAAATACCTACTCCCGCTCTATATAGTATTATAATAAGAACTAGTAACTAGAGCGGGATTTGCTCTCTATTATTCCTAGTTATAGGATACTATGCAGTAGATTATATAGTTATTAGCTTTAATAAGTTTAGCTATAGTCCTCCTAGTTATATATCTAGTAAGACCTCTATTTAGTATTAGCTCTCTCTTCTCTATCTTAGTATAGCTATACTAATAGATTTAAAAGCCTCCTATCCAAAGGTTTATTCTTATTACTCTTACTTACTTTAGAAATATATTATAAAGCGGGGAGTAGTTTAACTATAATATAATCCTTAATCCGTTCCCCTTTAGAATTAACTTCCCTAATAGCTTTATATATATTATATTAATAATATAGTTTATTTCTAATATATACGCTATACCTACTATTTTATTTATTAGGGCTAGGCCTTTATCTAGCTCTAGCGTAGGATTAGGGGATAATAGCTAACCCCCCTTCTAACCTACCTATCCTTTTAGAAATTTTAGGATTCTTCTATTTAAAGACTTAGTTATAGGAATAAGGGTTATAATAGGTAAGTATTTAGTTAAAGGTATTCATATAGCTTTATCCTTATCTATAACGCCTACGATCTAAAGTTTAAAGTTAACTTATAATACGAGCTCTTTAATCTCTTCTACTATATCGCGGATAATATCTTCTAGGATAGCCTCTTTTACTTTATCTTTTATATAGAAAGTCTATTTATTAAACGTTATATTCTATATAATAATAACTATTTATAACGCAGGGATCTAGACCCTATATAAGTTATAGGTATTTAGAATATATCCTACTAAGTATCTAATATATCCCTATATCACTACCTTAAAGTCTCTCTTATTAATTCCTCTCTCTTATTCCCTCTTAAGGGGGTATATATAGTAGCTATAGGCGTACGTATAGCCCTAGTAAGGGCGAAGGTCGCGGGTTAGGGCTACTCTATTATTAGGTTACTACTAGCGAAAGTACTAGTAGAACTACTCCTCTTTAATTTATAGTAGTAAATGCTAGTTATAGCGCTTAAGTAGGCTTATATTATAAAGCCTTAGTACTCCTAGTACTATCTCAGCTTATAGTTCTATAGGTAAGCTAGCTATAGCAGGTATCTTAATTATTCGAGTTATAACTTCCTAACTAGCCCGTTCCCCTCTACTATTTAGTTCTTTTATATATAGAGGGGCTTATTTAACCTCTATTCCTTCCGCATAAGTCTAATCCTTATATCCTATATAGCTTATAAGTAAAATTATAAACCTCTCGATATCTTATCTAATTTTATAAATAGAAAGTCCCTTCTATTAAGATACTTATTACTTAAAAGTATATAGAGCGAGTATAACGCTACTATAGGTCTTATTAACGCATAGGAATATAAAGAGCGAACCAGTATATTTATCCTTAATAATAAGGAGCTACTAGTTCTAGTTAAAACCTTTAAGGTAGTTAAATAGATCCTATGCGATCCTATAGTAAGGGCGTATTACCTTATCTTCTAATATTCGTCTTAAAATCACATATTTAATATATATCACTATATAGTATTAGTATTATAAGCGTATTAGGCCTTTAATCCTTATCCCCTAAGTAGTATATATTAGCTACTCTAGAGCCTTAGGGCTAAGGTAGCTACTTTAGAGGTGCTGAAGTATTACGTTATTACTCCGGTCTAGTAGTAGTATAAAAAAGGTATACTTATATATTATAAGTATATAGTTTATATTATTAATAATAGTATTAATACTTCAGGGGATCTGCTTAGGAGTAGAGTATAAGGAACGAGGCTTATATTTAAGGAAGGCGAGGTTTGCCTTCCTAATAAGTTTCTAAATTATAACGCTATTCTTATAGGTTTTAAAGCGAAGTATATAGTTATACTATAAATACTAAATATCTATTTTTTAAAGTAACGCTTTAGAGATAATATTAATATAAAAGTTCTCTATATATCCTATATTATAGAGTATAAGGTCCTCTATATTTATGCCTTTTAAGCTATTAAGAGCGTTCTTAATAATCTATATAACCTTTATAATAATTAGGTATAAAGCCGTTCTAGAATTAACCTATTCTCTATTATAATACCTAGTTAAGGAGGGGATAAGTAGGGACTTATTATTTATAAGGTATATCCCTCTGAAGCTATCTAAGATTATAGACTTATATAATATATAGGGTCCTAAGTAGGGGGTTATAAAGATACTTAGGTGCTCTTTATCTTAATTAACTATATTATCCTTAACCTTATTTAAGAGGGCTATATAGAAAGTAACTACTACTATATTAGTAAGGTAGCTAGGGGCTACGTTAGATTTCTTAAATAAACCCTTATTACCCCTTTTATTATTTTAGTAGTTCTTACTCTAATAAGGTATAGCGCGTAGCTAGCCCTTATAAGTAAGTTTAATATAAAGATTAGCAAAGCGTAGGTTACTATTTAACTAGTTATAGATCTAAGCTACTTATATATCTATTACTAATAAATAGGGATCTTTTTAGTAATATCTAGTTAAAGTAGCTTCTAAGTAGTTATAATTAATACTTAGCTATTAATAGCTCGACCTATATATATACTATTTACTACTAGGTAGGATACTAGTTATAGGAATACTTAATAGGTTAGCCTTATCTATATAGCTAGCTAGCGTTATAAAGACCCTAGCGCTTTAGCCTTATAATCTTAAGTAGAGTATATCCTTATATAAGAGGTCCTTAAATATATTTATATATTAGCTTATATTAGAGACTAGGGTCCCTGCTCGCTCCTATTTAAGGATATTTATAATCTCTATATTAGCCTAAGTAGGTATAAAGTAATAACTTATTACTTAAAGAAAAGTTTTTAAAATAAGGGTATTACTCGCCTTAGGAAGCTTAAGCTAGGTAATATAGAAGTAGACGCCCCTAAAGTCCTTAATCTAGGCGTTAGAATTAATACTCCTATTCACCTTTTATAGGACTTAGATATACTCCTCTTAAATAGTAATAAGGATACTAGCTTTATTAGGAGTATAGTGATATTTAAGATTAATAATAAGGCTATAAAGGGTTATATCCACTTTAGTAAGAAGTTCTATATATATAGGTATAATAATATTAGAAGTAATAGTCTTTATAACTAGATAGTTAATCTATTTAAACTCTTAGTCCTCGTAGGTTTACTTAGACCCTTATATCATAAGTAAATAAAAGTGCTCTAGGTACTATTCCTATATACCCACGGTATTCTTATTAATTATAATTAGGGTAGCTAGAGGCTAAAGGGGTTATAATTTATATATTATCTATATCCTAGTAGTAGACTTAGGAGTAGTCCTAGGAGCGGTATTAGTAGTAGCCTCTTCTAGAGACTCTTAGTTAAGTAAAGTAATATATTAATTATAAGCGCTCTTCTCCTATAAGTATTAGGTATTAGTATCCTAGTTTTACTTAGTAATATATATATTAAGAGTTAGGGTTTCTAACGAGGTCTTACCTAGGCGCGAAGGGCCCTTAGGGTTATCTAAGTTAATATACTTCTAGGCTCTAGTAGCCTAGGCTTTAGCTTAGATTAGTATATACTAGGTAGCGAAATCCCTATATATAATTAGGTAGTATAATACTACTATAATAGTAATAGAAGATATTATAGTTAAAGTTATTAAGAAATAGAGGGTTTATAATAGTAGAGGATAGTATATAATTAGGAGGAAAGAAGGAATAAGAGAGAGTAAGTTTTAGTAAGTACTTTTTAATAGTAAAGGACTGTTTTAAAATAGTAGTTAGGGGTCTAGTTAGAGCTAGGCTTATAACTATTAAGAAATATCCTATAGGGCTATATTTATAATTACTAAAGAGCTTATTCTATTATAACGAGAATAGCTATAACGTAGTTACTTATAACTATAGTTAGGCCTCTGGCCACTGCATAGTGATTTTACCTGCTCAAGTGCAACAGACCTTCTAACTCCGCGCCTCCTGATAATATATAGCCTTCGGTTACGTGATCGTAATTGCCGACTACCTTTCCTAACTATAGCCGCACTTATATATACCCTACTAGATAGCCTCACGATCTTTAACTTCATATCGATAACAACGTGGTTTTTTATTATTCAAACTACGAAACTGTCGACTTTTCCTCTCGCGCACTACCCGCGCCGCCAATACCGCCTCTATCACCGCTTTATCTACTAGTAGCTATGCTATCGTTAGCAACGCTCTCTCTATATCAAAGCAGTCGGCGCAAGCTATACTTACCGACGTTCGCCTAGGCTGCCTAGGCCGCCTCTGCCTTAGTAATACGGAGGACCTGCTTAAAGAAGGGCTACTCTATAGGGTGCGTAATAACCCGCTGAATTTCCGCTGCTAAGTCCGCTTACTTAGCTATAATATAATAGCGAGTATCCCCTCTAGGGGTATTAATAAGAGCCCTCTTAAGGGCTATACTAACGATATACTCTCTATATATAACGGAGTAGTTAAAGAAGGAGCGGGTTTTATTAATCGCATCGATGCTAAACTCTCTAGCGAGCTCTCGCGCGTTATTAGCGTTAAAGGGCGTGCCTCGCGCGGGCTTAGCGTTTTTATATGCGGGGTCTAGTGCCGATATAGTTAAGGATTTATCGTGGGTTAGATAAGGAAGAGGGAGAGGCATAAGGCCCTGCTCGTAGTAGCAGAGCTTCTTATACTTCTAGCTATAAGAACCTCTTAGGAAAGACCTCTTTAGTTAAGGAGTCACCTCTCGTATAGTAGCGTTTACCTTACTAGAAGGTCGACCTTTTAGGTTAAGGAGTCATCTTATATAGTAGCTTTCGCAGCACCTTTAGCACCTTGCTCGAAGGTCGACCTTTTGGGTTGAGGAGTTATCTCATATAGTAGCTTTCGCAGCGCCTTGCTAGAAGGTTTAGCGAGGGCGTTGCCACGAGAGCCTTAGTAGCCCGTTCGGCTCTGATATAATCAGCCCCGGTATAGCGCGCGTCCGACTCTATGATATTCAGAGGGTTTACTTGCGAGTAGTAGGAACGTATAGGGTTCCTATATTATTTTCCTTAACTAGTAGAGGGTATAGGTCAAAATACCTATATAGTATTTCCCGAATTATGCCTGCGAACTGGGTGAATTTGTTATAGTCTTTTTGCGAAGGGGCTGCGGCGTAATTCCGAGCTTAATAACTATAGTTAGAGGAACGACCTATAGAAAAAGGTCGCTCCGGAGCCGACGTTAGTTACATGCTATGCTAGGAACGGGCGATAGTAAAGGTATTACGATATAATTATTATAGAAGTATAGAACGGACCTATTGATAATTAGAGGTTGTAAGTAGAAGTAATATTTAATAAGATATATACCATAGTTAAGAAGGGAGTCTTATAGGTTATTAATAAGGAGGAGGTATTAAAAGGCCTCTACGTATTAGCTAAGTTAGTATAGAAATATAAGAAAGCTTATAATATACTTATCAAGAGTAAAGTATAGAGTATAATAAGGGGCTTCCTATAAGTCTTCAGGTATAACTTTACCTAGATATATACCTCGATATTATAGATAGCGTTATAGTAGATCCTACTAGTATATATATATAAGAAGGGGTATCCTATATAATAGTAGGACTTAATTAGTATATATTTAAATAAAGAGCTAGAGGAGGTAGTATATATAATACCTTTCCTATTAATTAAGGAATTCTATATAAACTTATAATATATTAAGTTAGTAGTTTCATATAGGTATAAAGTAGATCATGAATAGGTTATTACACTTCGTAGAGCTCTATATAGGTTATAATAAGGCGGGAGGTAGTAATAAAAGAAGCTATAAGAGATCCTTTAATAAGCCGGGTTTATATTACTATATTCAGATAATAAAACTTATTATAATAAGACTCTTGATATTATACTAGATATATATATTAATAATATCCTAGTATATAGACTTAAAGTAGCTCTTAGTACTATTTATCAGTATATAAGTAATAAGATTAAGGTTAATAACCTCAGGGTACCTGATAACTTCCTTAGTGTATAACTTATTTTTAATAAGGAATATCAGAGGACTATTATTAATTAAGAGATATACTTAATAGATATAATAAGGGAGCTTAGAGCGAAGGTTAGGTCTATCAATATACTTATTAATATAGGGGCGCTTAACTTCGCAATCCCTAGCGTAGGTATTACGGTAGATCTAGAACTCTAAGCGTAATACTAGAGAATACTTAATAAAGTTAGCTTTAGAGCGCTTATAATATAGCTAGATCTCTCTTTTATAATAAGGCTATAGGTATAATTCTCTTATTACTTAAATAAATTATATAAGAAAGGTATAGAACGCTTAATATAATATATTAGTATAAACCCCTCTTTAGTAATAGGTGCGAGGGGTTAGACCTGAGTTTATTTAATAAGAGGTTATTATAATACTATTTACTTAAGCTAAAGAGGAAAAGGGGAAGTTTTCCTCTCTAGTAGAGATTTTACTAGTTTATAGGGAATAACTAGGTAAGCCCTAAGTAGGCCCTATATAGCTCCTTAGGGTAGTAAACCTAGGTAGAAGCTTAGGTAAGGTTAACCTCGGCATAGCTTATAATACTATCCCCCTCCTAGCTAGTCCCCCCCTAGGTATAGGCTAGGTTACTGTTATTATTTATAACTAGCTTATATAGGGCTTTATACTTATCTACTATAGCGGTTTCTATAATAGCCTCTATAGGCTCCTAAGTAGGCTCTATATACCCTTTCTATTTAACTAGGACCTCGCGCCTCTACCCTTGCCTAACTGCCTTTTATTACGCTATATATATCTCTTCTATATACTACTTAAATTCGCTATTATTAGCTATAATTAGTAGTAGCTAGGGGTTTATCCTTACCTATATAAGTAAGGGGTCCTCTAGTACCCTCTAGAGGAGGTTTATATAGAACCTTAGGTAGATATTACTAGGTATATCTAACTTAATAATATATAGGCTCGGGACTCTAATTATAGTATATTTATAGTATAATTATAATAGCTTCTTACTAGGCCTAGGGCTTCTATAGTTAGCTATTAAAAGCTAAACCTTATTACCTACTTAGTACTCCTCTATAGGTATCCTATACTAGTTTGCGTTCTCCTCGCTATACTATTACGTAGCTATAATACTTATTTAAATAAAATCTACTACCTCCTATAGTCTTATTACTAGGAGAGTAGCTACTATATCCCTAGAGGGGGCTTCTTCTATTATATTATCTACTATAAGTATAGGGTTAGTATAGTACTTATATTCTAAGAAGAATAGCGAGAGCTTAGTTATATTAATAACCTTATTATTAAGCTCTAGCTAGGTAGTAGGTAGGAGCTACCCCTAGTTATCCTATACCTAGGTTATAAATACCTATAAGATAGCTTATTTCTCCTAGTTCTACCTCTTAATACTACTATTAGTCTATAGGTAATATATAGTGCTTAATAGCCTCCTTATCTTAGTAAGGTAGTAGAATTTAGCCTCGAAGTAGCTTACCTAGTTAAACCCTTAATTATTAATAATTTTATATAGGAACCTATAGAACTAGAAGTAAGAGGTAAGGAACTAGTAAGTATAAGCTTGTACTCCTATAATACCTATCTCCTCTAGTATTACTAACTTACCTAGCCTATTTACTATACCTTATAAGTATTAGCTAGTATTATCCTTTATAAGTAATAAGTCTATAATAAAGTCTATTAAGAGGTCTAAGTATAACTAAGTAGGTACTAACAAGGGCTTTAGAAAGCCCCTCTTAGCTTACCTCTAGATATATATCCCTGTATAGATATCGTAGTTCCTTATAAATCTCCGCACTATTTAAAATTATCCTAGCTAATAGAACTACTAGCTTATTATTTCTAGCGTGCTATTATAACCTAAGTAGGTAGTTATACTTAAGTCGTAGCTCTATTAAATAATTTTATATAGAGCTCCCCTAGTAAGTTATTATTATCCTCCCCGCTAGGTACCTATAGCCTCCTCTTAAATATTAGTCTCCCTTAACTATTAATATTATATTTACTAATTTAAACTTTAGCCTTTATATCTAATAGAAAGCTCTAAAGCTAGTAGATAACTATATAATATATAGCTTTATATATTATATCCTTCTTTATAGTTTCTAGCTATAGCGCTTATAGTTTAGGGTTACTATTGAAGACTATAGTATCTAGGATATTAATACAGCTTTTCTAACTTCTCCTTACTAGGGGGCTAATTATAGGGTCCCCGCGGGGGTAGGTGTAGTTTAGTATTAGCTATAAGACCCTCCCCTATTTCTACTTATTATCCTACATTTATAGTATATCCTACTCTCTCGAGGAGAGGGTATTAGGGGCTATTACTTCCTTATTAGGGTAGTATTTAATAGTAAAATTATATTAGAATAGCTACTCTACTTCCTAGCTCTAGCGCTCTATGAGGCGTTACTTCTTTATAAAGAATTTAAGCCCCTAGTAGTTAGTTAGTATTTTAAAGGTAGTTATATCATATAGCTCTACTCTATATATATATAGGTAAGAAAGGACTACTAGGAGCTCCTTATTATAAATAGGGTAGTTATACTCTATAGGCAAGAGCTTCTATAAATAGAATACTATAGGGCGCTAGGTACTCTCTAGGTTAACTTATAAGAGTACCCCTCCTAGCGCGAATCCTAAACAGTTAGTTTTAAGAATAATCTTATTTTCTAGATTAAACTAATAGAGTACTAGCTAGGTATTAAAAAGCTACTTAAGCTATAAAAAGGCTTATTCTTGATTATCTCCCTACTAGAATAATATATTCTTCCTAATAAGTAATATAAGTAGTCTAATAATATCCCTATATTCTAGTATAAATATATTATAATACTTTATAAACCCTAGAAAGCTCTAGACCCCCTTTAGGGAGGTAAGGGGTAATTACTTAATAATTACCTAGGGTTTCTTAAGGTTATAGGAGAGACCCTCTCCTATTATTATAGTAAACCCTATATATTTAACCCTCTTAACTCAGAACTTATACTTTATAAGGTCGAGGTTTAGGCCTATATGCGCTAGCCTCTAGGGGACCTCCTAGACCTTTTTCTTATAATCTTTCCTCGTTCTATTAGAGTAAATTAATATATTATTTTTATAAATAGTAATAAGGTTATTGAGGAAGTCTCATAGGGTATTATTAATATATTACTAGAAGCTAGTAGGGGCGCTAGTTAGGCTAAATAGGTAAATTACTTACTTAAATAACCTATATTAGGTATGGAATATAGTTCTCTCTTAGTACTCCTCTATTACTTTTAACTTATAAAAAGCTATTACTATATTTAGCTTAGTATACTACTTAGCTATACTTACTTAGTATAATATCTTAGAGATTAGTAGGAGAGGGTAGTAGTCTTTCTTTATAATTATATTAAGAGCCTTATAGTTACTATAGAAGCGAATTCCCCTACCTAGCTTCCTTATAAAGAGTATTAGTACCCTAGTAAGTAAGCTATTAGCTTTAATAAACCCCTTATCTAGGAGGTTTAATAGGGTCTTTTTTAGTACTAGTAGCTCTTCTCTTAATATATTATAGAGGGGGCCGTCTTTCTTCTTAGTAATTATATTAAGGGCTATATAGTTAATATAAAAGCGAATTCCCCTACCTAGCTTCCTTATTAAAGTACTAGTGCCCTAGTAAGTAAGCTACTAGCCTTAATAAACCTCTTATTTAGGAGGTCTTATAGGGTCTTTTTTAGTATTAATAGCTCTTCTCTTAGTATACTATAGGGAGGGCCCTAGGGGAGTAGTAGCTCCCTCCTATCTAGTCCTAGTATAAAGTTAATCTAGTAATCTACTCCTAATTACTTAGGGGCTAATAAGTAAGCCTTATTAGGGTTAAATAGGTTAGGAAACTCCTTTAAGATCTAGCTTAGTAGATAGTATTATTAATTCTCTTTTAGTTTTAGGTTTAAAGCTTTTTTAATATTAGCTAAGCTAATAGCTTATACTAGTACCTCTTTAGTACCCTCCTAGTACTTACTCTATTATCTCGCTAGGCGTTAGTAGATTATTGAAAATAAGGGTATATTAAGGAACCTTATAGCCCTTATTTCCTTTATAAGGGGCGTTTCTTCTTAATCCTTTAGGTATAGCTTAACCTATCCCCTCCTATAGTATACTTAGTAAGCTATAGTATAATAAATAACCTAGCCCTATTCTATTTAAGGGCGCCTTAAGAGGATATTAGAGTCTAGGCTATTAACTAGATATATAAAGATATACTAGGTATAACTACTTATTTCTAGGTTAAATACTACTATACCTAGCGCGTTATATAGTAATAGTCTACTAAGTATATACCCTCTTATAACTTAGTATCTCTTCTTAATATATAAAAGATAGAGGTATTAAGCTAGAGAAAGGTTAATTATTATATAGGTATGACTCTTAGTATTTACTAGGGTATAAGCTAAATATCTTTTATTAACTCTAACTTAAATAATAATAAGCTTATTATTAGCTAGTTATTCTTATTTAGATTCTTCTTAATTTAATATCTCCTCCTTAGTAAGCTCTAGGGCTTAATTTCGCTCTAGAGTTAGTTTTTTCCTAACTCCTCGTTTTCTTCTAAGGAGTTAGTTATTACCTAGTAGTTATTTATAACCTTATAATATACTAGTTCTTCTTTTTAGGTCTTTATTTTTAGAACCCTAGGTAGCTAATTGTCTTTACTAAGGTAGGATTAGGTAATATAACCTCTAGCTCTATAAGTATAATAAGTATATAGGTCCCTTATACCCTTCTAAAGCTATTAGTATTATCCTAGGGAGGTACCTAAGGAGGATATAGAGTTTTAGTAGTTATAGCGTCTTACCTCCTTAACTTATAAGATATATATAGTTCTAGTTATATAGGTATCCCCCTTTATATTCTTAGTAGTAGGTCTCTAGTAAGTTACTAGGTGGTTACTAGTAACTTTCTAGCGCTCTACTTTCTATATAATACTCTAGACCTTTAAGAGCTAGCTATTATAATTAGCTAGTATCTTAATAATAATTAGCTAACTCCTTAGCCTAGGGGTAAGAGAGGCCTCTAGAAGTAAGATCTAGATTTAACTAGGCTAGTTTATATTACTTATATTAGCTAGTATTTACTTAAATCTTAGTAAGAAGGTTACTAGGGATTTATTCTCTTTTCACTAGAGGGTTTATAATTAGGCTATAGCTTATAACTAGATATTTAGGTCCTTATTTATCTAGTCTAGGTAAGCTATAAAGTCCTTAGGGTTATATTTTCCCCTACCCCCCCTAGCTCTATAAAAGGTAGAGACTACTTACTAGGCTATAGTATCTAAGTAAGAGTTAATAAAGTACTATATCTCTATATTTATAATATAGAACGCCCTATATATAGTAATCTTATATCTTATTTATTATACCTAGGTAATATATTCCTTATATTTACTTAAAAACTTCAGAGGTAGGGGTAGTAGCTTCTAGCGTATTGTACTAGGTATTACTAATACCTTACTAGTAGTACTTATAGGGGTCTATATAGCTATATCTTTTCTATTCCCCTACTTAACCTCTTATAACTATTCCTCCAGGGATTTTATTACTACTACTAAATTAGCTTATAATAGCTTATCTCAAGTTTTAGCTACGCTACTATTAACTATCTTACTAACTAGTAGGGAGTAGCGCTTAACCTATTATTATTATTATTATAATAAGCTTAAATATATAAGGGGTTAGACCTAAGTTTATTTAATAAGAGGTTACTATAATACTATTTATTCAAGCTAAAAAGGAAAAGGGGAAGCTTTCCTCTCTAGTAGAGATTTTACTAGTCTATAGCGAATAGCTAGGTAAGCCCTAGGTAGGCCCTAGGTAGCTCCTTAGGGTAGTAAACCTAGGCAGAAGCCTAGGTAGGCTTGACCCGGGCGTAGCCCGTAATAATAAGTTATAATAATAAATATAGGGATAGAGACCTAAATAAATAGGGTCTCTATAGCTATATTGATGTTAATTATACTAGTTATAAGGATATAGCGCGTTTAATAATAAGTTAGGTATTCTTTATAGCTAATAAGCTAATCTTATAGAGATCCTAATAATAAGTAATAGTCTTTAAGTTATTTATAGAGGCTAAGTATTATATAGTATTATCTACTACTTTAGAAGCGCTTTAGATATATAACTTTTTAAAAGGTTAGTATAGATCTTAGAGGGCCCCTTTATATATAAGTAAATAATACTGGAGTAATTATACTTATAAAGGGGGAGTTTATAAATAACTATACAAAGTATATATAGATTTATAACTACTTTATATAGGAGGTTACTTAGTAGGGTAAGGTTAAATCTGAATATATATTATTAATAAATAATATAGCTAACTTATTTATAAAGCAAGTTAGGAGGACGATCTTTAAATAACTCTATTAGAAAGGTAATATAAAGCTACTTAAAGCTAGTGCTATTATAGAGGAGTATACTAAAACTAGTTAAGCTTATAACTAAGCTCTTAGCGAGGAGGAGTATTATAACTATAAGTAGCGCTATATTATAATAAGTAGGTATATATATAGCGTAATATTAGATAGTATATAAGTTAGAGGTATTATAAGTATATAAAGGCTTATTTATATATAAATATATATAATAAGAACATAGATCGTATGATACTTAGGTATAAGGATAGCTTCGCTTATATAACTATAAATAATACGCTCGTTTGACCCCGGTTTCTAACACCTAACTAGGCATGGGATCCTTGTTATTACACCTCAGTCCCTATAAACACCTACTACTGCCTCGCTTCCGCTACCTCGTCCTGCCGACTCGCTATCCGAGATCAGGTCCAGATCGGGTTGCGCATCCAGGCAGCCTTTAGGGCGTGATAGTTTACCAAAAATAATTGGAGGGTAAATAATTGAGGGTAACTTCGCTACTTTGAGGGGGTGGGTCTGTAGTATGGGTCAGTACTGAAGTACTTCCTTAATTATTTAACGAATTAGCTGCTAATTAAGTATGGGAGTCGATTAGTAAAAAGCTGCTTTTTTGTGATTCATACCCCTGAAATTGACCCCTATTAAGGGAAATACCTATTAAGCAGGGGGGGGGGGGGGGGATAATGCATAAATCTGGCTAGAATAGGTACCTCTTGCATAAGCCAAAATTTAGGCCTAATGAGGTATAGTCCCTTGGAAGAATTTGAATATTTGTTATTTTGGCTCCACAACCTGGTTATGTCTCCTCTACTATCTAGCAATTTAATAGCTCTAGCTCTAATGCCCGTTCGTCCGTTCCGCTTACCCGAGCGGCTGGAAATCCTCACGGTTTGCTTCGTTAGCGCTTTTATCCGAGAAGCTCTTCTCTAGCTACCTAGGCAAAATAGCGCCAACGCTAACCCCGTAATTACCTTTAACGACACCCCTGCAAAGCATTGTGTTGCTCTCCATAGCGACGTCTCCTTTGTCTCTTAAGATAATAGCGGTCTGAACCTGCTATATAATAGCAAATATAATAACAAGGATCCTATATATAGTTAGGGGTTAGAAGCCGGGGTTAAACGAGCGTGTTATTTATAGTTATATAAGCGAAGCTATCCTTATACCCAATTATAATACGATCTATGGTCTTATTATATATATTTATATATAAATAGGCCCTCGTATGCTTATAATACCTCTTACTTATATACTATTTAATATTATACTATACGCGCGCTTATTTATTATAATATAGCGCTACTTATAGTTATAATACTCCTCCTTAATAAGAGCTTAGTTTTATAAAGCTTAACTAGCCTTAGTATACTTCTCTATAGTAATACTAGCCCTAAATAGCTTTATATTACTCTTCTTATAGAATTATTTAAAGATTATCCCCCTAAGTAGCTTTATAAGTAAGTTAGCTATATTATTTATTAAAGGTATATACTTAAAGTTAACCTCGCCTTATTGAATAACCTCTTATATAAAGTAGTTATAAACCTATATATACTTTATATAGTTATTTATACACTCCGACTTTATGAGTATATTTACTTCCGTATTATCTACTTATATATAAAAAAGCCCTCTAAGGTTTATACTAAGTTTACTTGGGAAGTTATATATCTAAAGCGCTTCTAAAGTAATATATAATATTATATAATACTTAGCTTTTATGAATCACTTAGAGACTATTACTTATTATTAAGATCTCTATAAGATTAGCGTATTAGCTATAAAGAATACATAACCTATTATTAAACGCGTTATATCCTTATAGCTAGCGTAGTTACTATT
This sequence comes from Colletotrichum ledebouriae, assembly GCA_036785755.1. Classification (NCBI taxonomy): domain Eukaryota; kingdom Fungi; phylum Ascomycota; class Sordariomycetes; order Glomerellales; family Glomerellaceae; genus Colletotrichum; species Colletotrichum ledebouriae. The sequence goes on from JAVHLU010000108.1 coordinate 27,709, forward strand.
AATATAGCTATAGAGACCTTATTTATTTAGGTCCCTATCCCTATATTTATTATTATAACTTATTACTAAAGAGAGGTTTATACTAATACAATATATTAAGCGCTCTATACCTTTCTTATATAATTCGTTCAAGTAATAGGAGTATTATACCTATAGCCTTATACCAAAAGAGAGATCTAGCTATATTATAAGCACTCTAAAGGTAATTTTACTAAATACTCTCTAGTATTATACTTAGAGTTCTAGATCTAGTTTAGTACTTATACTAGGGATTATAAAGTTAAGCGCCCCTATATTAATAAGTATATTTATAGACCTAACTTTTGCTTTAAACTCCCTTATTATATCTATTAAGTATATCTCTTAACTAATAATAGTCTTCTAATATTCCTTGTTAAAGGTAAGTTATATATTAAGGAGGTTCTTAGGCACCCCGAGGTTATTAACCTTAATCCTATTACTTATATGCTTAAAAATAGCGCTAAGAGCTGCTTTTAATCTAAATATTAGCATATTATTAATATATATAGCTATTATAATATTAAGAGTTTTATTATAGTAAGTCGCGTTATCTAAATATAGGGGTATAAATTTTGTTTATTAGAAAATCTCTTGTAGCTTCTTTTCTTATTACCTCCGGCCCTACTAGAACCTATATAGAGCCCTGCGAAGTTTAATAACCTATTCCCAATCTATTTTGTACCCATATAAAGCTATTAACTTAGTATATCATAGGTTTATAAAAAGTCTCCTTAATTAATAAGAAAGGTATTATATATACTACCTCCTCTAGCTCTCCGTTTAAGTACGCGCTAACGAAGTCCTACTGTCATATAGAATACCCCTTCTCATATATATATCTTCATAACATCTACTATAACGCTATTTATAATATTAAAGTATATATTTAAGTAAAGTGGCGCCTAGAGACTAATAAGAAGCCCCTTATTATAATCTATGCTTTATATTTTATAAGTATATTATAAGCCTTCTTATATTTCTATACCTATTTAGCTAATAAGTAGACGCTTTTTAATACCTCCTCCCTTTTAATAAACTATAAAGCTCCCTTCTTAACTAAGATATATATCTTATTAAATACTACCTCTACTTATAACCTCTAATTACTTATAAGTTTATTCTATACTCTTATAATAATTATTAGGTCTAGGTGAAGCGATTGAGATATCTCTAATATATCTCTAAGGGGGTCTTATTATAAAGCTACGGTATAAGTAGACGCTATATAGTTCTCCTCTAGAGAGTTAGTCTCTCTAATTTATAGATATACTTACTATATCTATTCTATAATACTATAACTATAGCGCTATAACTAATAGCTCTCACTAAGTAGTAATATATACTAGCGCTCTACTAGCTTGATTATAAGTTTATAAAAGATAGTATTAGAGTAGATAATAATCTTATCCCGCTCTTATACCTATATCTTATATACTTAGTCTCTTTAATAACTAATAAGAATACCTTCTTAGCTTATATAGCGATCTTCTCGCTCTTTATCTATACCTTAGGTTTAATATAAGCGAAATATATATTTCTTATAACCCTTAACTTACTTATATTAGGAATATAATCTCCTCCTAGGTTTAATAATTTATTATAGAGCGCTTAAATAAGTATATTATTAAGTTCGGAATTACACCGCAGCCCCTTCGCAAAAGGACTATAATAAATTTACCTAGTTCGCAAGTATAATTTAGGAAATACTATATAGGTATTTTAACTTATACCCTCTACTAGTTAAGGAAAATAATATAGAAACCCTATATATTCCTACTACTCGCAAGCAAACCCTCTAAATATTACTATATAAAGTCGGACGCGTACTATACTCAGGCTAATTATATCAGAGCTAAATAGGCTACTAAGGCTCTCATGGCCTATAAAAGCCACTATATAATATAACTCCTTAACCTAAAAGGTTAACCTTCTAGTAAGATATTAAAAATAAAAGCTACTATATAAGATAACTCCTTAACTTAAAAGGTCGACCTTCTAGCATAGTATTATAAATATTACTATATAAGAAGTAACTCCTTAACTAAAGAGGTCTTTCCTAAGAGGTTCTTATAGCTAGAAGTATAAGAAGCTCTGCTGCGAGTAGGGCCTTATACCTCTCCCTCTTCCTTATCCTTATCTAACCCACGACAAATCCTTAACTATGTCGGCACCAGACCCCGCATACAAATACGCTAAGACGTTACATAAGTAAGCAGAGCTTAGTGGTGCGGCTAGGACCAAAGCAGTGCGTCCCTACTCACCTAGTGGACGAAGCGGTGATGGAGGCGGTATTAGCGGCGCGGGTAGTGCGCGAGAGGATAAGTCGATAGTTTCGTAGTTTGAATAATTAAAAACCACGTTATTATTAATATAAAGTTAAAGATCGTGAGGCTATCTAGTATAATAAGCACGTATAAGTATAGCTATAGTTAGGAAAGGTAGTTAGCAAGATCACGTAACCGAAGGCTATATATTATCAAGAGGCGCGGATTTAGAAGGTCTATTGCACTTAAGCAGGTAAAATCACTATGCAGTGGCTAGCGGCCATATGTATCTTATTTAATATTATTATAGTAAAGGGGTAGTTAATAATATAAACTACTACTATAAATAGAAATAATTATAGTTCTACTAGGACCTTAAGGTTAATACTTAAAGCGCACGCCTTATTTAGTATACTTTAAATTACACGCTCTATAAATTATTCTATTTATATATATATATAGTAGTAAAGACTCTACTTATATCCTATTATGTCTTAATATAGCCTCGAGGTATATTATTATAAACTCCCCTATATTATTTATATAGATAACCTTTATTATTATACTAAAGGCGTTTTTCTATCTGTAGAGGCATATTTTTAACTAACGCGCTAGCCTATCTTTTATATTTATAAGGATAATCGCTATAAAGTGCGTTTTATTATTTATAACTCATAAGAAGTATTTATAATACTTTATTAGCTTTATCTCTCTAATATCTATATAAAGAATATCTCTTACCCTCTCCATATAACGCTTAAGTATATATAATAAGTATTATAAACTCTTTGAGAGATTATATAGTTTATATAGCTATAGAACTACTAACCTAGGAGTAATTATATATCCCTTTATTATCTTAATAATCGTTTTTATCTCTTTAAAGCCTAGGTACTCTAACCTGTAGTACTAGAGCTTAGATTTAGTCCTCTAGTATATAATATATCTAACCTATACGCTTAAACCTACTTATAAGTAATATTAAGGTTAAAACCTCGCTACTAACTATTAAGCGATATAAATACCTACGTATTAGTACCTACCAATTAGTTCCTATTAAAATAACCTCTACTAAGGTATAGTTATTCGCTACTAAGTATATTAATTAGAAAGGTTAGTATATATAAAACGTCTTATAGCTATATTAATTCCCTATTTTTAAAGCATAGGGTAACTATATTTATATACTTAGGATAGATATTACCTCCTCTTATATAGATCGCATATAGAATGATTAAGGGCGCGTACTCGTTATTATTAAATTATAATAAGTTATTAATTATATATATATTCGCACCTATATCCTATAGCTAAATATTATGGTTATATTTAACTATCCCTAGAATAGTATCCTCTTATTTAGTCTCTATAGGGTTATCTACCCGCGTTAAGTAGTTTATAAGGTTATTCTAAGCTACTTAGAAGTTATTTAAGTTTATAAAAGTATAATAAACTTATTCTATTACCTTCTAGCTTTCTTTTATAAACTCCTGTTTAAATATATCTATTTTCTTATTATTATTAAATGCAGTTAATAATTCCTTATCCTTAGGACTATAATTAGAATCATAACGCTATATTATATTAGTATAGTTATAACTAAAATAACTATACCTTTACTAGTCCTTCTTAAGCTCTGCCTTCTTATCTCCCTTAGGTATCTTATGTACTTAGGTTATAAGTATAGCCTTTATTTTACGAGTTATATAAGCCTTATCCTATAGATCTACTATAAGTATCTTAACTAACTTAATAATACGTTTATAATACTTTAATTATTAATATATAGCTTAGTTATAGTACTAATCCTCTACCCCTTAAACAAATACTTGAATAATATCTTTAGGAGTAATAGTACTACCCGCTTATTAATATCTATATTATAATTTATTGAACTTTAAGATATATCTTATCAGATCGCTTTTTAAAAGCTTTAGTATATATATCTAGTCCTATAATTAGCCTTATAGTATAATCCTAGTATTAGTATATGTCTATAAAAGAGTTTCCTATATCTTAGAGGTACTCTAAATATATATTATAACTAATAGTAATCCTTCTATAAGATTTCTATATATCTTCGCTACTATATAAAGATCCTCTATACGGGTTAGGTAATCCTTAAGAGTAACCCTATATACTCTGAGTATGGCCTCTAGCCACTGCATAGTGATTTTACCTGCTTAAGTACAATAGACCTTCTAACTCCGCGCCCGCTAATAATATATAGCCTTTAGTCACGTGGTCGTAATTGCCGACTACCTTTTCTAACTATAGCTATACTTATACGTGCCCTACTAGATAGCCTCACGATCTTTAACTTTATATTAATAATAACGTGGTTTCTAATTATTTAAACTATAAAACTATTAACCTTTCCTCTTATATACTACCTATACTACTAATACCGCCTCTATTACCTCTTTATCCGCTAGCTATGCTATCGTTAGTAACGCTCTCTCTATATTAAATTAGTTATCGCAAGCTATACTTACTAACCCCTAATAAGCCTAGGCTGCCTAGGCTACCTCTACCTTAGTAATATAGAGGACCTGCTTAAAGAAGGGCTACTCTATAGGGTATATAATAACCTACTAAACTTCTACTACTAAGTTTACTTACTTAGCTCTAATACTATTATACCTTATAGAGTCCCCTATAGGGGTATTAAGGTAAGCCCTCTTAAGAGCTATACTAGTAATACGCTCTCTATATCTAGCGGAGTAGTTAATAAAGGGGCGGGTTTTATTAATTATATTAAGGCTAAACCCTCTAGTAATACCCTCTATATTATTTATACTAAAGGGCGTGCCTCGCTTAGGCTTAGTATATTTATATATAGGCTCTAGTGCTAATATAGTTAAGGATTTAGTATAGGTTAGATAAGATTAAGGAAGAGGGAGAGGTATAAGGCCCTGCTTATAGTAGAGCTTCTTATACTTCTAGCTATAAGAACCTCTTAAGAAAGAACTCTTTAGTTAAGGAGTTACCTCTTATATAATAGTATTTATAATACCTTGCTAGAAGGTTAACCTTTTAAGTTAAGGAGTTATTTTATATAGTAGCTTTTACCTTACTCGAAGGTTTAGCGAGGGTATTATTACGAGAGCCTTAGTAGCCCGTTTAGCTCTAATATAATTAGCCCTAGCGTAGCGCGCGTCTAACTTTATATATAAGGGTTTGCTTATAAATAGTAGGAACGTATAGGGTTCTTATATTATTATCCTTAACTAGTAGAGGGTATAAGTTAAAATACCTATATAGTATTTCCTAAATCATACTTATAAACTAGGTGAATTTGTTATAGTCTTTTTATAAAGGGGCTGCGGCGTAATTCCGAACTCAATACTATGAGTATGATTTATACTTATATTAACTATATAATCTAATTTATAGATTACCTTAAGTAGTAATTTTTTAAGAACTTTATTTAAAAGTCCTTAAAGTAGTCTATACCTAGCTTAGGTATAATAAGCTCCCTAAGCAGCGGGGCGTTTATTATTATAATATCTAAGTTAACCTCCTATATTCTAAAGTATAAATAGGATAGATTAGCCGGGGTTATTATTAGTAGTAGTAGTACTATTAGAGATAAAGTATCTCTATTATTATTACCCACCTTAGGTAGCGTTAGGTTTATGCTAAGTATCTCTTATAACTTCTATTAAAGAGCTTTATTCTCTTTATACTTCTTTTACTAAGATAATTCTAGCTCTATAATCTTATACTAAAGATTAGTAATAGCTTTATCTTAGAGCCTTATTACTCTAGTATCTCATAGTATAGTTATTATAACTATAATTAACTCTATAGGTTTCTTAGACATATATTAAGTCTATATAGCGCGGATATTATATTAGATTATTATATACTAGTAGATTTACTATTTCAATAACTTACTATAATAAGCGATTGAGGTTTATAAAGATACATAAGTTATATAATAAGGTTTCATTACTATATAATAATAAGGATCCTCTATATAGTTAGGAGTCAGGAACCGGGGTTAAATAAGTATATTATTTATAGTTATATAAGCAAAGCTATCCTTATACCTAATTATTGTGCGATCCGTGCTCTTATTATATATATTTATATATAAATAAGCCCTTATACGCTTATAATACCTCTAACTCGTACGCTATCTAATATTACGCCACGCGCGCGCCCGCTTATTGCAGTGCAGCGCCACTTGCGGTCGTAATAGCAAACGAGTCGGTCATGTCGCCTCGCTAGAGGACAAAAGGGCTCTTGGCAACAGACCTGTCCAAGGTCAACTATCCATGTCGGACGAGTAGCTCGGACAGATCGTGGGTAAGGCGCTAGCAACAAGACTTGCACACAAATCCTGGGCTGGACGTCGAGACTCGTATTGTCAAATTGGGCGTAATTATACGTATATTTGTGATGCTGTCGTGTGTGTGTTACTCCTACGTATATACCCTTATGTAGGCGCGTCCTAGCCGCTTTTCTAGCGTATACCCTAGTCGCTCTAGGCTTATATAGAGCTAGATAAATATTACTCTAAACTTCGTAATATATATTCTAAACCCGCTAATTTAATATATCCCCTTAGGAATTACTAGCTTCTATAAAGCTATTTCTAACCTCTATTAAGGTCTATCTTATCTTATATATAAGTTGCTGTTGCTTTCTTATATTTTATATTATCTTCTTCCTCTAGGTCCGATATATAGTTTACTTCTAGGTATACTTATTAGTTTCTTATTTATGACCAAATATTAAATACTTCAAATTATAATAATATAAGCGCTTTTATAAGTCTTTTTTTATAACTTCTACTAATAGTATATATTTAACTAATATATGCCTTTTTATAATCTCTTATTATAGCTAGTAGTCATAAATATTAATATATTATAGCCTTATTTATAGCTAAATAAGCTCTAGATTAACGTTTTAGATAGTTTATTAATTATTATACTAGATATAGATTGTTATTAGTACTATTGAGTCTGGAATTACGCTGCAGCCCCCTTTATAAAAAGACTTTAATAAATTTACCTAGTCTATAGGTATAATTCGGGAAATATTATATACGTATTTGAACTTATACCCTCTATTAGTTAAGGTAATTAATATAAGAACCCTATATATTCCTATTACTTCTAAGTAAACCCTCTAAATATTACTATATAAAGTTAGACGCGCGCTATACTATAGCTAATTATATTAGAGCTAAATAGGCTACTAAGGCTCTTATAGCCTAGAAACGCCCTCGCTAAACCTTCTAGTAAGGTGCTACGAAAGCTACTATATAAGATAACTTCTTAACTTAAAGGGTCGACCTTCTAGTAAGGTACTAAAGGTAAATACTACTATATAAGAGGTAACTCCTTAACTAAAGAGGTCTTTCCTAAGAGGTTCTTATAGCTAGTTTAAATAATTAAAAACTATATAGGAAAGGGTCACGTGACCGAAGGCTATATATTATTAGGAGGCGCGGAGTTAGAAGGTCTGTTGCACTTGAGCAGGTAAAATCACTATGTAGTAGCTAGAGGCCTCGTTATTAGTATTATATTTGGCGTAGTAAAAGTAGCTTTAGGGGTAGTATTACTTAGGAGTTAGACCTATAGTAGAGTTATTAATAAACTCATAAAGAGGGCTTCATACGCCACTTATAATAGCGCGAGTAGCTCTACTTTAGTTATTAATATTATAATTATTATCTACTTATTTACTTTCTATATAACTATACCTCTAAATAGCTTTTCTAGTTAATTATATTATTTATAAAGCTTATATTTAAGGCGACTTGAAGTATATTATTCCTCCTACTAGGCTTAGTACTATACTTAAGATAAAGGTATTATATTTAGTAAAGGTATTAGCGGACTTAATTAGTAATATATCGCTATATATGGCCTAGGTCATTATTAAACCTAGTAAGGCGGCTTATAGTAAATATCATATTAAGCTATATTATTACTACTATATAGAAGATTATTCTAATATAGCGTTAGTAGTAGTTAATATCTTCTAAAGCTACTTCCCCTTTCAATAGTTCTAGTTTATCTTTTATTATAAGTATATATATATACTTATCTATATTAAGGCTTATAGCATATTATATAACTAGCCTTCGTGCTTTATTTATAAATATAAACTGCGATAGCTATAGTTTACGTATAGCCCTATTATAGAGTATCTTAATCCTAAGGAACTATTATAGGTCCTAACCTCTTTTAAAGTAATAGCGCTTCTAGAGGGTATTTATAGCCTCTTTTATACTATTAATATACTCCTAAGGGAATATTAATATATAGTTATCTATATAGAAAAAGGTTATTACTTACTTATGCTACTAATAGTAGTTCTTACTTACTATTCGTTTAAAGTTAGGTTTAGCGAGGCTAGCCTCTAAGTGCTTCTACTATAGTAGTAGTAAGTAATATAGTTTATAAAGGGCCTCTAGCCACTGCATAGTGATTTTACCTGCTCAAGTGCAACAGACCTTCTAACTCCGCGCCTCCTGATAATACATAGCCTTCGGTCACGTGATCGTAATTACTAACTACCTTTCCTAACTATAGCTATACTTATACGTGCCTATTATACTAGATAGCCTCATAATCTTTAACTTTATATTAATAATAACGTAGTTTTTAATTATTTAAACTACGAAACTATTAACTTTTCCTCTTATATACTACCCGCGCTACTAATACCGCCTCTATTACTGCTTCGTCTGCTAGCTATGCTATTATTAGTAACGCTCTCTTTATATTAAATTAGTTAGCGCAAGCTATACTTACTAACCCCTAATAAGCCTAGGCTGCCTAGGCTACCTCTACCTTAGTAATATAGAGGACCTGCTTAAAGAAGGGCTACTCTATAGGGTATATAATAACCTACTAAACTTCTACTACTAAGTCCGCTTACTTAGCTATAATATAATAGTAAGTATCCCCTCTAGGGGTATTAATAAGAGCCCTCTTAAGGGCTATACTAACGATATACTCTCTATATATAATAGAGTAGTTAAAAAAGGAGCGGGTTTTATTAATTATATTAATATTAAACTCTCTAGCAAGCTCTCGCACGTTATTAGTATTAAAGGGCATACCTCGCGCAGGCTTAGCGTTTTTATATATAAGGTCTAGTGCTAATATAGTTAAGGGATAAGGATAAGGAAGAGGGAGAGGTATAAGGCCCTGCTTATAGTAATAGAGCTTCTTATATTTCTAGCTATAAGAACCTCTTAGGAAAGACCTCTTTAGTTAAGGAGTTACCTCTCGTATAGTAGTATTCGCAGCACCTTACTAGAAGGTCGACCTTTTAGGTTAAGGAGTTATCTTATATAGTAGCTTTCGCCTTACTAGAAGGTTTAGTAAGGGTATTACTACGAGAGCCTTAGTAGCCCGTTTAGCTCCGATATAATCAGCCCTAGTGCAGCGCGCGTCCGACTCTATATAAGGGTTTACTTGCGAGTAGTAGGAACGTATAGGGTTCCTATATTACTTTCCTTAACTAGTAGAGGGTATAGGTTAAAATACCTATATAATATTTCCTAAATTATGCCTGCGAACTAGGTGAATTTATTATAGTCTTTTTGCAAAGGGGCTGCGGCGTAATTCCGAGCTCAATAGTTTATAAAGCGCCTTTTATAAGCATAGGACCTTATTATTATAGTAGTATCCTAGTAATATACTCATAGATACTATTCTATTAATAGATATATAAATAAAGATATTTATAGCGTTATATTATAATAGCTCTATACTAAAGCGAGTAGCTATAGCTATTAATACTTAGAAAGATATACGTATAAGTATTTCTTTATATATATCCTATATATCTTTTACTTATTAGTTACCTTAGACTATAAGTCTCGCTTTAAGTTTTCTTAACTAATTATATTTATTAAGTTTATATATATAGATCTAGTCGTAGCTAAGTACTTAATAACTATAAGCTTCTTATCTTACTACTTCCCGCTAGGATTATAATACTTTATATCCTTGTAAGTAAGATTTCTTAGCCTCTAGGAATTTATTTATAAATAGGTATAGTTTTATATACTTATTATATAGTACTAACTAATTATAAGATATAAGTAGAGGAGGTAGCTCGGACTTAGGGTAGCTTAATAGAGTAGCTATTTTATCTATATTATTTAAGTAGCTATTATAATACTTATTACTCTCTAGCCTTTATTCTTTAGCTATAGTAAATACTTACTATTATAGATTTATCTTATTTATAGCTACCTTAAGAGTATAACTTACTCCTATTAAAGTTTTAGAGGCGTTCTACTTTATATAAGTACTTAAGAGGTAATTAGTCTAGGTATTATAGTTTATAAGGCTATCTTCTAATTATATAGTCTTATACTTTTAATATAACTAAATATGACTTATTAAAAAGGTAGCTTAAAATAAACTTTATATTACCTAGTAGTACTAGAGTAATAATTTATATTATCTATTTCTATTTATATTTCTAAAGGGTAGTTATACCTTTCCCTATACCACTTTATACTTATAAGCGCGCTCTATAAAGCTATAAAGAATACTATTAATAGGATTTCTAGAGAGGTTATTAGTTTAAAATAAGTATTTATATAAGTAGGAGTATGATTTATCTCTAGTGTGGCGGAGGTAGCTTAGGCCACTAGGCTCTAGGGTGGTATTAATATAACTATATCTATATTCTTTAGTACTACAGCTCCTGAGTTTTCTATATACTTATTAGCGTAGTCATTATACTTAACTACCTTATCTATTTCCTTATTAATATCTCATAGAGCGGCTTATATATAGCTCTTACTAATGAGCTAGTTAATTTACTCCTATATTATAATATGATCTATATACTAGAACTCCTTAATAAGCCCCTTTAACTTAGTATTAAAAACTTCTTTTTATTAAATATTATATTATATATAGTAAGTATTTGTATATATAGCAGGTTCTATATATAAAACGAGTTACTAGATATATTGCTTATTGGGAAGCTAATAAACATATATAGTATAAGTCTTTTATAGTCGTATTACTTAAGTTAGGCCTCCTTCATTATAATAAAGGCCTTATAGCTATAAGCATATAGTTATAAGAGGTTAGAGTGCGCGTAATTAGCGGCCTTCTATATCTAAAAGTGCTTATAAAATAGCTTATAGGGCGTTTACTAGCCTTCTATTGCTATAAGTATATAGTTATATAAGTAGGTAGACAACTTTATTATCTTAGGCTATAATATATTTAGTAGCTTCGCTCTTATTACTATAGCCCTTGCGCGCTCCTTAATAATAATACTAATTTATTCTCCTTTATTATTCTATACTTAAGTATTAGTCGCTAAGGGCTTAAGGTAGATTTCTTCTACCTTAATAGTAATAATAATATATAGGTATTTTATTACCTTAAGGTCTATTTTAATTATTTTTATATATGCTCTATACTATATTAAGAGTATTATTAAATAGTCCTTGAGCTCGGAATTACGCTGCAGCCCCTTCGCAAAAAGACTATAACAAATTCACCTAGTTCGTAGGCATAATTTAGGAAATACTATATAGGTATTTTAACCTATACCCTCTACTAGTTAAGGAAAACAATATAGGAACCCTATATATTCCTACTACTCACAAGCAAACCCTCTAAATATTACAGAGTTAGACGCGCGCCGCACTAGGGCTAATTATATTAGAGCTAAATAGGCTACTAAGGCTCTCGTAGCCTAGAAAAGCTACTATATAAGATAACTCCTTAACCTAAAAGGTTAACCTTCTAGTAAGGTAAACGCTACTATATAAGAGGTAACTCCTTAACTAAAGAGGTCTTTCCTAAGAGGTTCTTATAGCTAGAAGCATAAGAAGCTCTATAAGCAGGGCCTTATACCTCTCCCTCTTCCTTATCCTTATCCCTTAACTATATTAGCACTAGACCTTATATATAAAAACGCTAAGCCTGCGCGAGGCACGCCCTTTAATACTAATAACGCGCGAGAGCTTATTAGAGAGTTTAGTATTAATATAATTAATAAAACCCGCTCCTTTTTTAACTACTCCGTTATATATAGAGAGCGTATTATTAATATAGCCCTTAAGAGGGCTCTTATTAATACCCCTAGAGGGGATACTTATTATTATATTATAGCTAAGTAAATAGACTTAATAGTAGAAGCTAGGTAGGTTATTATATATCCTATAGAGTAGCCCTTCTTCGAGCAGGTCCTCCGCACTATTAAGGCAGAGGTAGCCTAGGCCCCTTAGGGGTTAGTAAGTACGGCTTACGCCGACTAATAGAGAGAGCGTTGCTAACGATAGCATAGTAAAGATAGTAATAACTTCTAGCGGATAAAGCGGTAATAGAGGCGGTATTTAATAGCAGCGTAGGTAGTGCGCGAGAGGAAAAGTTAATAGTTTTATAGTCTATTAAATAATTAAAAACCACGTTATTATCGATATAAAGTTAAAGATCGTAAGGCTATCTAGTGTGACGGGCATGCATAAGTATAGCTATAGTTAGGAAAGTTATAATTATGTAACTAAAGGCTATATATTATTAGGAGGCGCGGAGTTAGAAGGTCTATTGCACTTGAGCAGGTAAAATCACTATGCAGTGGCTAGAGGCCTAGTAAGGGTAATATATATATTAGTAAATCTCTTTAGCCTTTTAGGAAGTTAGTATTAGGTAGGAAGTAAAAGTCAGAGGAAGTTATTAATAACGAGGTTATAATAGAGAAGGCTTAGGTAGACCTCGCGCGGTTTAAAGCGAATTATTATTAGATAAGTTTATTATTATTTTTCATAACTTAGGTAAAAAGATTACTAATTTAGTAGTATTAGAAGTAGTACTATAGAATAAACTAATAAGTAATGTTATCAAGAGGGCGTATATTTTAAGGATTTACAAGTAGTAGTTATTAGTGTTTCGGGAGTAGGTAAATTGGTAGTTATATGATTGTAAAAGAATTATTATTATTATAGTTAATAGACCCTCTAATCCTCTTATATTACTACTTAGGCTCGAGATTTATTAACTTTATGCTTATTCTACCTCTCGTTTACCCTCTAGTAGTATTCTTTTTCCTTATTATTATTATTAAAGTTAGTATTACTACCCTTCTATTTATCCTCTACGTGTTAGATTAGGAAGTTATAAAGCCTAGCTATAGCGTAAATAATTAGTATTTAATTCTAAAACCTATTGAGCTCGGAATTACGCCGCAGCCCCTTCGCAAAAAGACTACAACAAATTCACCCAGTTCGCAGGCACAATTCGGGAAATTCTAAAACCTATACTCTAGCTTTATAGGGCGGATAACCTTCTATTTCTTCTTTAACTAACTAAATACCTACTCTATAATTATATAAGGCTAGCTATAGCAGAGGTTATGTAGCTCTTCTACTATTTCTAGAGGTTTATTATTATCTCTCTAATTCTATAAATAGTACTAGGTTTTATAATATAGGATTATAAGCTTATTATAACTACTAAACCCCATATTAGCCAGGATATACTTTCTAGTTAGTATTATAAACCCTTAATTAAAAGCGAATATTACTAACTAGGCATTATAAATAGAGCCCTCTGCGCTAGTACGTTTATATAAGAAGCTACTATTAAATCATACTACTACGAATATATTTTAATTAACTATAACGTGGTTTATTAGTTAGCTACGCATATTAGTTAACCGCGCACCTTTTCCTATATCTATAATAATATTTAGTATTTCTTAACTATATATATTAAATCTATTATTCGTTATTACTATTAGAATCTCCTAATAATTCTATATCCTTAGAATAAGTTCATATATTATAACTAGTCTTGCTATATATATTATAATACCTCTAAGCTAGCTAGGCTCTTTTTAATAGACCCCCCTCCTTATCCTCTTAAAGTACTAGATATTCCTATTCTTATTTCTCTTTTAATAAACCCTTAGAATCCTCTATACTAAATACTCCTCTAAGCTAGAATTATATCTTCTTAGCCTTCTAGTATTTCATAAGTATTATATTTATATCTTTAAGGATATAAAGCTAATTAGTTAAAAGAGGAAGTAAGTATAGTATTACTTATATACCTTTTAATAATTACTTAACTATAATAATAATTAATATTAGTAAGCTTCCTTAACAAATAGAGATCTAATCTTTAATAAAGTTAAACTATAGGATAGTTTATTATAAGTTAGAGGGCGTTTATAATTACTAAGGTAGTAATATTAAAAGGTTAGCTATTACGAGTATAGGTATTTATAAATATATATTCAGCTTCTAGATAATATAATCTAGATTCTATAGTAAAATTCTATCGCTTAGGAATATAGATTTCATATTTTCTTTATTAAAAACCTTATTATAGGCCTAGTAGAAGGTAATAAAGAACTTAGACTAAGTAATATAATTTAAAGAGGCTTAGATAAAGAGGTGAATCTTATTACTATATATGCGTTTTAGAGATAAATAAAGGGTAATATCTAATAGCTAAAGTAAATATAATAAATATATAAGTATACTACCTATTATAATATTATTCCACTTATAGTAATTATTAAATCTAGCTAATAAATAGCTCTTATAGCTATTAATAACAAGTATCTAGTAGATACCCTTCGTTTAGTTCTTGGTATATTTATTAAAGTATTGAATCTAGTTAAGATATATCTAATTATCTATCTATCTATTAGTAGTAAGCTTAATAACCTAGTTACCTAGAAAACCTAATTCTATAGTCTAACTAGTAAGGTAATATATACCCTTAATAATTATAAATAGAGGGATATACTACCCGCCTAAATTAATATATTTAATAACTAGAGCTTATTAATAGTTACTAGGCTGGATAGACTTTACTTTACTATATTAATTAGTATATATTATTACGATTCATATAGTAATGAGACCTACTATAAAGCTAGTCTTATTAAAACTATAAAAGTCCTTCTCTCAGATTCTATATTTAGTTATTATATTATATAATAATATAAACTACTTTAAAATAACCTCTAGGCCCTCGTAATGAGCCCTTTAATTATTGTATAGATAATTAAACTTGGTTTTCAAAGTAGGATATAAGTCTATAAACTACCTAGCTTATTACCTACTAATAGGCTTATTATTACGCGCTCGTAGTAGGAGATTAGCTATATCTTTTATATTAATAAGGTATAAAAGAAATCCTCTAGTATCCTATTTAATAATATATTAGAGAAGTATTTTCTCTTTAATTAGATTAAGTTTATATTATTAAAGTTAGGTAGGTTTACGTTAAGGTTAGTTATTTATCCTATTATATAAAGAGCTTTTAGGGATATTATAGTTCTTTATTATATACTATATACTTAGCCTTATGCTTATAGTATATATTAATTAGATCGCTTTAATAGTAAGAAGGATTTTATCTTCTTATATATAAATTGGTATTATACTTATAAAGTAATTATATATTAAATATAGAAGTTGTTAATAACTAAGCGGGTCTGGGAAAAAGTGCGCGGCTAACTAATATGCGCGGCTGACTCATAAACCACGTTACCCTTATAACTTCGCTACCTTTTCTACTTATCTCCCTTAGGGATAAATATATATATAAGGGTATTATTAACTACACTAATATACTTAATAAAAGCCTTATACTTTATGTTTTTTTTTTAATTTTACTAGAGACCTCTCTTTCCTCTATTAGTTTTATATATACTTAGTAAAGGCTAATGAAGTATAGTAAGATCTTTTTAAATACTAAGGAGACTATTAACTAACTAATTTAGAAGAAGTATACTACTAGATATTATAAGCTACTTATTACTAGTATAAAAATAAAGATCATTACTTTCTATTTATAAAAGAGATATTATATCTCCCTTAGGGTAGTATTATTTTATAGTTATCTTATAAGAACCCTAAACTAATATTTATTTATATAAAATAGGGGAAAGAACTATCTATTTAAGCTTTTTAAAAGATAACGAGCGAACTCCCTTATAGCCTCTAGCCCTCCTAGGTATACGACTTTCTTCTCTAACTAAGGAATACTTTAAATACTACTTAAGGCTATAATTATAATAGCTATAATAACTACTATTACTATAATTATAATCTTATTAGCCTCGTTAGCCTCGCTATTTTAAGCTATTATTAATTACTAAAGTTTCGCTATATTATATAGTATACGTATAGGGTCCTTAAGAGTACCCCTTTTAAATTTATATAATAATATAGTCTATAATAGAAAATTTATAGCTTTTAAGGGGTTAAATAGGGGTAGTATATACGAAGATTTATATAAATCGAGTATTCTATAGTCTAGAGTTAGCATAGAGGTTATTAATAGAAAATACTACTTAAATAGGTATAGTCCCTCGAAAAATGAATTTTTGAGTTATTTTTTAGGGCGCTGGACCGTACTGTGGACCGTACCGCGAGTTATCGATCACACCCCTGGAAGGTTAGTAAGGTCCTTTGAAGTCGCAGATAGCACTCACTTCATTATTAGAGAGTAGATTCCTCCAGACTGTTGCGCGGAACGTAAAGATCTAAAGAAGGATATGGTTTAGTGGTTAGAGACGGAGTCTTTATGTTATATAAAAGACCTCTTTAGTAAAAAGCACTGCACGTTCCGGACCCTACAATCTAACAACTCCAACAACCATTTTGGACTATCATTACCCATTATATAGTCCTTACTTAATTAAAACCTATTGGCATAACTATTCTCTTAATGTTACACATAAGGTAAATGCCTCTGTTGTTGCTCAGTGACAATAACTAAGCCTTCTTATGCTTTGTTGCCCATGCACACCACTCTCCATGCCTGGTGCTTCTCGGACGCCCAGTTGTGCAAACATGGACTATGGGATAGGTGTTAGCTTGAATGTGTTTGTATCCGACGCAAGCTGGCACTCCCTAGAAGCTATGTACGATACATGTCTTCTGTCTTGGGTTGTGCTTTAGTGCCACGACCAGACTTCCGCGTGCCCGTTCGTTGCAGATGTGTTCCATTGCCATTGCCTTGCATTTTCACTTATCCTCCAACTCAAACCAACATACTATTCATCCAAATCAGGCGGCTCGGGAGGCAAACTCAATCGATGTGCGGAGGATTTCTCTGATTTCGGTAAAGGGGACACGAATATAGCTGGACCTGGAAAGCCCCCATCCAGTGAGGGGAACCAGTTAGCCATAGAAGCAAACGAGTAACAGGATGGGACGGGATGGTGAATTGAGTGATTGAACAAATATTTGATGACGTACCTTGCGGCTCTCCTGCCTCCCCTTCTACCACGTCTCTTGTCCTGTCGCTTGTTGCTGACGGGATCGGAAAAGTGCCACGATCGCAGGGTGATGTTGGCATTTGGTCGAGTGACGCTCGCCCAGCTCATCGCGCACTTGACCCTTTCGTTTTTGACATCCCACACCCAGACGGCAACAAGACAATCATTGAGTCTGACGCCGGCGATGTCACGAGGGTTCTGGCGGTCGTAGGGAATCTTGACTGCAATTACGGCGCGAACTTTGCCATGTGTGTACGAGATGTATCGGGCGCATTTGGCCTCAAGCTCCTCCAACGTCGTTGGGCTCGAGTGGGCGACCTCAGCGACCACACGCGGAAGGTAGCTACCGTCTGCTGGGTCTGCGTACTAGGAGACATCAGGGATGTACCTTAGGGGGTCGAGGAGGGTGCCCGGTGACTCTGAGCCATTGTCGAGGGCATTTGACTCGGAGGGAGGTGGAAAGAAGTCGGTTGGCCACTCGAAAAGTTCTTCAATCCGAGGGAAAGTGGGTTTAGCAGCGTCCGAGACGAGCTTGCCAAATTTCTGGCTGACCAAGGCGTGGAGACGGCCCTGGGTCATGATGAAGGACGCAAGGCACGTCTCGGGGTCGTACTCGACATTGAAATGTTCAAGAGAAACGCGAGGATCCATCTCGAGGCGTTGGAGAAGGGAACGGAAGGCAGAGGGCTCAAGTCGAAATTTTTTATTGTGGTCGTTGTTGTTTTCCAGAGCCACAAACCCATTGTGATGATGAGAAATTGGTTTGTTGTTGCCGCGGATAAGTTGGACAGCAAAGTCCAAGCAGGCACGAATAGTCGTCTCGGTGTCGGTCTCCCTCTCTATCTCCGCCTCTGTGTCTGTGTCCATGTGCATATCAGCTTCCGTAGAAGACTCAGCCATGATGGCCATCGTTATTGTGGGCGTGTTGGGTGTGTGAAAGTGTGCAGAACGGCAAGACCTGTTGTCACGTCACAAAGATTAGGTTAGCAACAAATTATTGAGAACATTGTGCAATGAGTGGTGCAGGCAAGAAAATAAATCCTTGTTCCGCTGTTAAAGGAAAAAAGAATAGCACAACTTACTGTTGTTGAGGTGATTGTAGGTAGATATGCTCCTAAGCAGCAGAGTGCGTGTTGCCTGAGTTGATGTTAGTGAGGGAAGAAACAAAGCCGACAAACCCCACCAAGGTGATGAAAGGGTCACGGGACTGTGGCCTGAGTGGCGTGAGGCTGGGCACTGTTCAGAGTGCTGAGTCAGTGGGGAATGCAAGGTCCTTTTTGTTCCGTCCTAAAGCGGTGCCCACTCGAATCTGTCGGAGCGGAACAACGTATTGCCGACCGAGATCGGAATTGACTGGACGACCTTACTCGGAGTGGGATTGATAATGTAATCAAATCATGGAGCACCCTCAATAAGCACTCAATGGCATCATCCTGCGTGCGCCAGTCGATAGTCTGCCGACCGAACCATCTCTTCTAGTCGCTCTGCTCGATCACACCGCAGCAGAGGAGCGCAGGACGAACTACGTCGCATCGGCTGTGGCTGTAGAAGCGAAGGATCGTCCTGGAGAAAGAACGTTGTGTGAGGCCGAGCTTGCTCAGGATGCCCGACATCGCCATTTCTTCGACTTCATCATCAATCCAATCCTCCGACAAGCACGCTGCTTTTCCGAGATTTCGAAAACACCTCCTGCTTCCGCATCGAATTCGTCTGCCGAACCCTTTGCACCCCGAAACGCGACCGATGCAATGCGCCTTGAGCACCTCGCCTAGCAAAGAATGTTCAAAGCGAGACAGGCTTTCCACCCAAGCCAAAGCGAATCGCAGACAGGAACAGGAACGGGCGAACCCATGCGTCGCTTTCACCACGGACCGACTACGTCCACAGGTTGCATCTATCCGCTGACGTCGACGAAGACGTTCTTCTTCTCCTCCTCCTCAACCACCACAACTGCCCTTTGTCGGCGCCGAGACATGGCGCTATATGGGGCCTGGAGGCGCCAGCGAGCACGCAGCCGAACCCCGGATGATGCAATGCTAGGCGACGGTCCAGGACGCGGCTCGTCATCATCTACGGTGCACGATGGATAGTGAATGGATCCTTCTTCAACAATCATCTCTCGGCGCGACCGGTACACGAACGAATTCCAAGACAGGCTAGCCATCACGGCGTCGGTCTATCGATCACGCCTATAATCATAATCACATCTGTTGGCTTGTCTATCGTCTATCAGCGACCATCCATCGCCTCCAAGCTTCGCTTGCTCCCACCAAACGGTCTTAAGCGTACGATGTGTAACCGAACTAACCAACCACGGCTGCAACTAAAACTTGACTTCGGAATACTATTAAAGGCCTACTGTATGCCCATCCTACTACAGGCTGCAACTGCCAATCCATCCGCCGCCTTCGTCTGTCGTCCGCCGCCCGCCCTCCGCCATTCGTTGTTGATCTTCGGTTCTCTGGCTACCCATGACAGCCATATTCCCGCCCCTCCGTACGTAGGCTCCGTCGGCCTGCTCCCCAAACCTCTTCCCCAAACCCCTCTATCAGACACTCCTTGCCTATACTTTACGCTGACCATCACGTCACAACTAGGACTCCCACGCTGCGTAGGCCAAACCTCCTCCGGCAACCGTCGACCCTGACCCGCTCATCCCCTCACCCTCCGAGCGCGAACACGAGAATGACGACAGAACTAACAGCGGCGCCTCCACGTCCGATGTCGTCAGCAGCACGTGTCACAATAAGCACATGTCCAGCAACCTCAACCCCCAATGCCGCACCGCCGGCCTTGCGATTCCCTGTCCAGCGGACCTCTGCTCCCGACCCTCTCCTCATCTCAGCGAGACCTACGTGGTCGGGACCAACTCGTCAAAACCAGCCCCTTAACATCACTCTCTAGCAGCACTATCCTGCACTCATCAGGACCGGAAAGCTATAATGGGCTGCAGCGCAATTTCTATCCTTCGAAGAACGTCCCAGAACACAAGACAACTGCAACTTTTGGACAGATAACGAAAAGTCAAATCTGGTTGCAAACTCAATCTCAAGATATAAGACACGTCGTCTAACAAGGAGCCGGCTAACGCTTCCCACAAGAACAACGAGACCGCTGGAAGCGGACGCACAACCTCACAAATGTGGACGACAACGTGGGAGAACCCGCGCCGTGTCTGCGCACGCCTACAACAACCTCGTGGTTGCATTGAAATATTCTACAGTCGGTTCTTTTTGCATCCTTGCCTCGGCAACATGTCGACATATGGGCGTAGTGACAACTTCGCCGACCGTCGTCACGATCGCAGCAGAGATTCAAGAGATCAAGAGACTCCGATGAGTACGGCAGAGACCGCGACCGCTGAGACTGCGACCGGCGCGACCGGAGCTACGGTTGAGACCACGACCGTGATAGCCAACGCCGGTATCGTGATGAGGTGTGGCGTCGTTATACCTGTTCGAGGCTGGCCCGACCTGGCGCTCAAGAGATGTTGAACAGCGAGTTGTATACTAGAAATGCACCTGGCGATCTCAGTTCCGCACGTCTATGCTGTCCATTTGTGACTGGTTTCTGCGTCTTGGCCGCTCGCCCTTCGTTCGCACTCTCTCCGTAAAAACGTGCTGAAAAACACAGATAGCTATGCCTTATCTCACCTCAACATGCCGCCAGCAAGTTGCACCACCTTTGGATCACTTCGTGCTACTCTACTATGCCTCTTTACGCACTAAAGCTAATTATCTCGCCTATTATACCGCATTGGCTGATAAAAGCCGCTTGTCCTATAGCTTGTGCTGCAACGCAACGGCGGGGGTATATCCCAGCTTACCTCTCTTAGGCTCTCTGCACTAACTTAAGGTTGGGTTGACGTTGCTAGCCCTGGGAGGGATCTTACGCTGATCCTCGCTGTGCTTCTTCCCATCTTCCTCCCCATCCTCCGTCGATTGCCCTCGGGCGGAGATCTGCTAGCATGTCAGCGAGTCTACCATGCCGGAATCAAGGCGCGAGGGGGCTGTGGCTGCTGTTGACGATAGAGTCGTGCAGCTGCCGGACGAACAACGTGCATCTTTCGCAGGCTGGTCTTATGAGACTATACGTCCAGCGATCTTCAAGTTGTGGAAAACCTCAGGGCAGATACAGGTAAAGCAGGGTAGGGCAGCAATTATGCTTATGGCAAACATATACTTAGCGCGCGGCGGGTACTCACTGTGTTGGGAGAGGCCTCGCTGGACTTTGCGCATCTGCGCGAGCAGAGCTGAATACTCCCGTATGTGGTAAGCCACGAAACTGGCTCGTGTTATTCAGGGGCATTGAAGGGGCGTTGGCAAAAACTCGGTAGTGCGGTGCTATTGATGAGGACGTGTGATATATTCCTTGTAGTGCGCGCTATTTGTTACGGGATTTGTCCTCTAGCAGCAGGACTTAACGAAAAGGATAGTGCATAATGTGGAATACTTTATGAGAAGAAGTTTGGTAGAGAGATATTATTAAGTATAGAGACTAAGTTAGATAAGCTTGAGATAGGCTGAGTCCTGCTATCTACTACCTATTTGTTTACTAGCCCTTTTCTAGGTTATATCACTAGATAACCCTAGCCGTTCTCTCTCCCCTTACTATAAGATAAGGAAGGGCTTATAGCTAGCAATACAATTCCGGGTTAGGCCCTAGCTTTTAATAGTAGCTATTTTCCCGTCTAACAAGTTATGTATCTAAAAATAACCCTCCTCTACCTTGCCTAAGTATATCTATCGTGATGCCTTTAGTATCGCCTGTTCCTAGCGCGGCACGTAACTAAAGTTAGCTCTGGAACGACCTTTTTCTAGGGGTTATTCCTCTAACTATAGTTATTAGTAACTATATTATAGCTACTCTTATTATAATAAAATAAGCTTTTAAATAACTATAAGTATAGCTCTATAGGACGTTTCTTAATAGTTATAAGCCTAGCTCTAACTAGACCTCTAACTTATTATTTTAAAATAAGCTTTTATTACTAAAAGTATTTATTAAAACTTCCTCTCTCCTATTCCTTCTTTCCTCCTTAATAGATACTATCCTCTATTATTTTAAACCCTCTATTTTTGAATAACTTTAATTATAATATCTTTTACTAATATTATAATAGTATTATATTACCTAACTATATATAGAGATTTCGCTAATTAGTATATTATAATCTAAGGTAAAGCCTAAGCTACTAGAGTTTAGAAATATATTAACTTAGATAACACGAAGGGATCTTTATACCTAGGTATTATATTTAGCTATCCGATAGTAGGGTTTCTACTAATAGAAGCTAAGGGATAACGCTTAATAATAGTAAGGTCTTGCTAGTCTATAATACTAGGATAGATCTAGGGATTAAGGGCTATTAAGCTCGGAATTACGCCGCAGCCCCTTCGCAAAAAGACTATAACAAATTCACCTAGTTCGCAGGCATAATTCGGGAAATACTATATAGGTATTTTAACTTATACCCTCCACTAGTTAAGGAAAATAATATAAGAACCCTATATATTCCTACTACTCGCAAGTAAACCCTCTAAATATTACTATATAAAGTTAGATCCGCGCTATACTAGGGCTAATTATATTAGAGCTAAACGGGCTACTAAGGCTCTCGTAGTAACGCCCTTACTAAACCTTCTAGTAAGGTGCTATAAAAGCTACTATATAAGATAACTCCTTAACCTAAAAGGTTAACCTTCTAGCAAGGTGCTATAAACGCTACTATATAAGAGGTAACTCCTTAACTAAAGAGGTCTTTCCTAAGAGGTTCTTATAGCTAGAAGTATAAGAAGCTCTGCTATAAGCAGGGCCTTATACCTCTCCCTCTTCCTTATCCTTATCTATAAAGTCCTAGGTATACCTATAACTAACGATAAATCCTTAATTATATTAGCACTAGACCCCGTATATAAATACGCTAAGCCTAAGCGAGGTATGCCCTTTAGTATAAATAATATAGAGGGGATTACTAGAGAGTTTAGCCTTAATATAATTAATAAAACCCGCTCCTTTATTAACTACTCTGCTATATATAGAGAGCGTATTATTAGTATAGCCCTTAAGAGGGCTTACCTTAATACCCCTATAGGGGACTCTATAAAGCGTAATAGTATTAGAGCTAAATAAGTAAACTTAGTAGTAGAAGTTTAGCGGGTTATTACGCACCCTATAGAGTAGCCCTTCTTCGAGCAAGTCCTCTGTATTACTAAGGCAGAGGCAGCCTAGGCGGCGAATATTAGTAAGTATAGCTTACGCTAACTAATAGAGAGAGCGTTGCTAACGATAGTATAGCTAGCGGATAAAGCGGTAATAGAGGCGGTATTTAATAGCGGCGCGGGTAGTATATGAGAGGAAAAGTCGATAGTTTTATAGTTTGAATAATTAAAAACCACGTTATTATTAATATAAAGTTGAAGATCGTGAGGCTATTAATAGGCACGTATAAGTGCGGCTATAGTTAGGAAAGTTACGATTACGTGACCGAAGGCTATATATTGTTAGGAGGCGCGGAGTTAGAAGGTCTGTTATACTTAAGCAGGTAAAATCACTATGCAGTGGCCAGAGGCCAGGGATTAAGGGCTATAGTAATTAGTTATAATCCTTATAAAGTAATATATAATATAATATAAGCTAAGAGCTATTCAAAATAAATTATAAGGTTAATTACTAAAGAGCGATAGAAATCTATCACTAAGCTAGGCTTAAGTCTATATTATATATAAGTCCTAGATAGTCTATTCTTTAATCCTAGTAAGTACTAGTTCTCTACCTATAGTAAGTACTTATAATACTAAGGGTAAGCTACTTATAGTTTCCTTTATTAATACTCACGCTTGTTTATTATTATATAACTTATATTATAGTTCTTCTATACCAAGGAAGGCTTATTCTTCCTATATTATCCTATATTATCCTATATATAAGTACTATCTAGGCGCTAAGTGTGCTTATAAGGTAACCCTAGTCCTCTTATATCTAACGGGTTAGAATATTAGGTCTCCCTCTTGAATAATGTTATCCCTAAGACTAATATAAATAAGCTATTACTCCTAAGTTAGAGAGTTATTAATTATACTTCCTAGTTTCTCTATAATACTAATACTATATTAGGTTAAATTTACAAATCTTATTCTAATTAAGTAGTTAAAGCAATATCTACTATGTATTATTATTTTCCTAGTTAGATAACATTCTAGGAGCGTTTCAAAGTTATATCTTATTCTTATTATTATTTATATAGTAAAGTATATAAAATAATAAAGGGGTATTCGAAGTATAGCGAGTATACTTAGCGAAGTTATTCCTATAATATAACTATAGTAGTACTAAATTCCTATAGGTCCTTCTTTTACTTATATAATATTTCTTCTATTAGTATTCCTTTTATAATAAGGTATTTTATAAATAGGTTATAATAATTAGAGTAAGTAAAAAGGTATAAAGAGGAGATTTAGTATAAGAAGGTACATATATTGTAAAAAGTTCAATCTAAAATAGCGGAATTATTAATAAAGCTAGAGCGGTTTAATAAGGAGAAATAAATAGTTTTAAGAAAGGGGATATAATATCTACTAAGTAAGTAATATCCCTTAGGGGCTTAGGTTCTATTAAGTTAAAGTCTCTATTAGTTTCTAACGGTTAAGCTAATAGGGGTACTAATATAATTAACTAGGATTCTATTTTTATTATAGTTAACTTTTCCATAGTTTAATCTCTAGGTTATTTAATAGCTAGTCTAGACTAGGGGTTCTAAGTTATAAAAGGAGTTAGAATCTTATAGTCTATTTAATTATAATAATTAGATTATTAGTTAGGGTTAGATAAGTTAAATCTAAGTTTTATATATTTTCTTAAGTATAAGAACTACGTATAGTTTATGAATTAATCATTCTTAATATATATAGAGTTTATCTTATGTATACTCTAGATGAGTAGTTAGTTCCTATATATTATCTTTATATCTATTTCTTTTCTACTTACTAAGGTATTATATCTTATTCTTATCTTTCATATAGTTAACAATTCGTTTAACTTTATATTCTAGTTTATTTAATTCTATAATAATTAGGGCGTTTATCTAAGATCCTTATAGTACTAACTTAAGAAGTAAAATATAAAAGGTTAGGTATTATCTTATAATATCTAGTAGTAAGAGTCTATAGCTCATATCTTAGATTTTCTTAATACTTTAGAATAATTAAAGCTTTTCATAAT
Source organism: Colletotrichum ledebouriae (assembly GCA_036785755.1). Lineage (NCBI taxonomy): Eukaryota > Fungi > Ascomycota > Sordariomycetes > Glomerellales > Glomerellaceae > Colletotrichum > Colletotrichum ledebouriae. Next base: position 53,463 of record JAVHLU010000108.1, read on the forward strand.
CTAATGTATTACTTAGCTATATAGGTTTAAGATTTTATTATATAAGGTAGATGCTATCTCTCTCCTTTAAAGTAAATAATTTATAGGGGCTATAATATAATATATCTATAGATTTATAAAACGACTATAAAGCTTAATTATAAGTAAAAGCATTATAATGCCTTTATAAGTAAATAAGTAACTTAATAGGTAACTAGTAGTTAGGTAGGAATAGGGTATACTAGCTAGGTATTTAAATTTACTAGCCTAAAGGCCCCTAATAATACGGAAAGAGTCTAGAGAAATACCTAAAGGTTACTAAATACTTCTTAGAGGTTATTAGTAGCTTACTAGGGGTACTCCTAAAACCTTTAGATTTACTAGGCGCTAGTACCCTCTTTCTTAGTATTATTATCTCCTAAAGAAATAAATAGAGCGATAGATAGGGTAATTAAAACCTCGTAATACTACTTTAAGTTAGAAATACTAACTAGAGGAGTATTATTAAGGTACTAATAGGAATTATAAAAATATTTAACTTTATTATACCACTTATTTAATTCCTTAGTATACTTAGCTTATATATCTTATACCTCTAGCTACTTACTAGCTAGCTACTTTATCTCTAGGTAGTAATAATAAAGCTCCTTATATTATTTATATAATAACTTAGTTTATTTCTCAGCCTCCCTAGTAATATATTACTAATACTTAGTCATATCTTCTAAAGTAATTACTTAGTAGTTCTCTATCTCTATAGAGATCCTAGCCTCTTTAGCCTTATACTTCTTAAGTATTATAATAGCCTTATTCTTCTTAACTTGGAGAGCTTTTTTAATTATAAGCTAAGTAATAAGGATCTCCTCTTAAGATATAATTAGAAACTAGTAGGGAAGTACTAGGGAGGTATTAGAGGACCTATCTTATTCTTAGTATATTATTCCTCAAGGTTAGGCTAGGAACTAGCCTTATTTATAAGGCGCTTAGCTTTATTAGTACGACTTATTATATAATAAGTAAGCTATAATAAGTTAGTAGCTAAGAAATAGAAAATACTAAGTAAAACCTATAGTAATATAAGCTTTATTATTACTTATGTTAATATAATACTTATATTCAATATAGGAATCCAAGAAATAAATAAATTAATAAGGAATTTAAGACCTAAAGCTACTAGAGTATTAGATAAATACTAGATAAGACTAGGAGCTTATTATTACTCTTAAAATAGAGAATTAAGCTTATAAGGAGCTTAATACTATTAAGGTCCCCTTAGGAAGCTCTTATTTCGCTATTACTAGGAGGTAGTAATAATAGTAGTATCTCTAGAGCTTACTTATAGTAGGGAGGGTAGCTTAGTTAATAATATTAGTAGTAGAGGATAATATAATAATAGATTTATTATATAATAGTTAAGATAGAGTTATTAATAGGGGAGTAGGGGGCTAATAGTAAGTTATTAATAGTAATAATAATATTATAAAGCTAAAGAAGTAAGAAGGAGAAATTTTAATAGGGTGAAACTTTAAATAATATTTATATATTTCTAAATTAATATTAAAACTAGCCTTTTATATAGCTAAAAGGAGGATAATCTCTAGATTATGATATTATTTAACTTTATTTAACTTTATTATATATAGGGAGGTACTGAGTAATTACTACATAACTACTAATAACCCCCTATATTATAATAAAAACCTTCTTTATTCCTAGGGAGAGAATATTTTTATTAGACCTATAAAGGGATCAAAAATATAATAATCAGTGGAAAATATAATACTTTAAAGGGCGAATTTAAAGTAACCAAAATAAGCTTAAATAATAATATATTTTAGTATAACCTTATAGAGAAAGGAGTATTCCTTATATAGGAATTTAGCTATAGCTATATAAATAACTACTAGGTAGTCCTAGACCTATTAAATAAAGCTATAAGAGTAGTTAGGGTAAAGGATGAGCCTTATTACTAGCTTATTACTTTTCTAAGCTATAAAGTCTCTTAATACCTAGGTATAAGGGCTATAAGAGTAGCTAGGGTAAAGGATAGGTACCCTATTATTAGCTAACTACCCCTCTAAGCTACCTAGCTATTTAAGGAAGAGATGTATAGCTAGAATAAGGCCTCTAGCTACTATATAGTGATTTTACCTGGTTAAGTATAATAGACATTCTAACTCCGCGCCTCCTAATAATATATTAGTAGCTTTCGTAGTACCTTGCTAGAAGGTCGACCTTTTGGGTTAAGGAGTTATCTTATATAGTAGCTTTTATAGCACCTTCCTAAAAGGTTAAACCTTTAGGTTAAGGAGTTATCTTATATAGTAGCTTTTATAGCACCTTCCTAAAAGGTTAAACCTTTAGGTTAAGGAGTTATCTTATATAGTAGCCTTTATAGCACCTTACTAAAAGGTTAACCTTTTAGGTTAAGGAGTTATCTTATATAGTAGCTTTTATAGCACCTTTAGTACCTTGCGAGAAGGTTAACCCTTTAGGTTAAGGAGTTATCTCATATAGTAGCTCTTATAGCACCTTATTAGAAGGTTTAGTAATAGCATTACTGTAAGAGCCTTAGTAGCTTATTTAGCTCTAATATAATTAGCCCTAGTATAGTATATATCTAACTTTATATAGTAACATTTAGAGGGTTTACTTATAAGTAATAGGAATATATAGGGGTTTTATATTATTTCCTTTAACCAATAGAGAGTATAGGTTAAAATACCTATATAGTATTTCCTACATTATTCCTATAAACTAGGTAAATTCCTTATAGTCTTTTGATTAAGGGGCTATAGTATAATTCTAAACTTAACTTAATATAGTTAGAATAAGGAATACTAACTTCTAAGCCTATAGAAACTAGGAACTAGGAGACTTATAAAGAGGTACTAGCTACCCTCTAGATAACTACTAAATAGCTTAGATTAAGGATAGACTAGCTCAGAGAGGGGGGATTATATTATAGGCTAGGAATATTATAAGAAAAAGGGCTTAATAGACTATATTAGGGAATTCTATAGGGGTTAGGAGATATAGAGAGGCACTAGGTAGCCCTAGATAAGTCCCCTAGCTCTTATATAGTAAGTTAGAGGGCTAGAGAAGAATATTTATCCTTACTTATACCTAGCTATACTAACTCTCTTACTCTATATTATACTAGGTTATAATACTATAGCTTAGGATAGGAATTCGCCTCTAAGTTAAGTATATTACTATTAAAATAAATATTAGTTCGCTATCTTAAGAATACTTTCTTTAAGAATAGATATAGTAGTAAGAAGGTTAATCTTTAACTTACTCTTATTTACTTAGATATTAACTCTATAGAGAACGTAGCTTACTTATAAATCTATAGAGTTTATATTATAAGTAATAATAAAGCTTAAAATAATACTTAGGATCTTAAGAACTCTTTCTAGATATCTATTTTATTTACCTTAGTTCTATATAAATAATTATAAGCTCTAAGAGTAATAATTAAGCTAGTTTAAACGCCCTTGAGCTCTATCTTCTTATTATATAATAACAATATTTTATTTACTTATATCTATCTGCTTAGTATCTCCTATACAGATTTAGGGCTCTTAAACCCCTATTTAGTAAGAAAGTAGCTATACTAATTCTTAAGAGATAAATATTATTACCTCTAGGTAGTGCTAATAAACATGGAAGGGCGGTTTCTTTGTAATATTAGAGCAGATCATAAGAAAGGATAAACTATAGTAATAGTAATAGTATTAAGAAGATAAGAAGATTATATAGGAAAAAGGTATTATTATTATCTAGTAAAGTAAGTACTAGTAATCCTAAGTCTAAGGGAGTATAGAGAAGTAGTCTAGCGATTAGTTATTCGTCGCTTCTTTTATAATAGCGTTCTAAGGCTTATTCTAGCTTATATACCCCCTTAATAGTTATTATAATTAAAAAAAAGGTTTATAGCATCTTCCTTATTATTACGGGTAGTAGGATAGGATAAGATAGACTTAGCTACGTAGCTTTCGAAAGGTTCCCTTAGCGTATGGCCTATTATAGGAGGACTATAGAGTAGAGCGTAGAGGAGAGGAGCATAGCAGACTTTATTATTAGGGGATATATTATTACCATTAGTACCCTAATAATCCTATACCTCGTTTTTTTTGTATTTTCTTAGCGAACTTATACCTAATTTAGATAACATCTTTTAATTAGATCTATAAATTACTTTATATATCCTTCAAGCCTATTAATACGGTCTACATAATAAGTGAAAAATATAAGTAAATATTGTATAATTCTAAAAGGTTTTCTTCTTAAAGCTAATAAACCTTTTTAAGCGCTCTTGAGGGGGATAACTAAGCGAAGTATATCAAGTAATAATTAACTATACTCGAAGAGAAAGGTATTAAGTACGATATATAATATAAAATCTTATTTATACCTTCTATTATAGTAATATATTAATAAGTAGAGCTATAATATCTTATATACATAACCTTAAGTAACCTTTATTCCTTTCTAATCTATATACTCTATATATACCTGCTTTAGGCTAAGGGAGTTTTAGGCTTAGAGTTAGTTAGCTTTAGAAAGTTAGACTCTTCCTTATCCTTATTATTAACTTCTCTAGTAATAGCTCGAAGTTAGTTAATATTAATATTATATATAGCGGCTAGTTAGGCGCTATCCTAATATTGCTCAAGGAATTAGTAGTGCCTTCTATTAGGAAGGCTAATCTTTACCTTTAAGGAAGCTAAGCCTACCTAAGAAAAGAAACTCTCTTATTACTATTGAACGCTTATATATTAAAAGCTTAAATTTAACTAGCCTTTTAAAGAAACAAGCTAATTCATCCTAAGTCTGGATAAATATAGGTCTATATAGCTTAGTTTAATTTATATTACTCTTATTAGCCCCGATTGGCTCTTATTAGCTTTTGTTAGCTCTTCTTAGCTCTTTATTAGCTTATTATTAGTAAGCCTTATATATATAATAAGGCTCTAGCTAGTAGCTAGTAGGAATAGGTACTTATTAGTATTATAATACCTTGATTTTAAGGTTAAATAGAGTTAGTTATAACTAGACTTAGTAGCTAAAACTTTAAAATATAACATAAGGTAGTTATCAAGAATTACCTTTAGTAATATAGTTATTAAGAATCGCGTTTAACTTTTAAAAGATCTCCTTATTTATCTGCTTTATTGGATATCTATTGATTTTAAGTAATATATAAGCTATAAAAATAAATAGCTACTCCTTAGTATAATTTGTAGTATACCTACCTTCCACTCTTTATTATCTCTCTTAGTATATATAGCTCGAATAAGAGCGGGAGGTATATAAAAGACTATATGTTAGGAAGAGAGTACTACATAGAGAGCATACTATGCTACTAACTTATTTAGTAATTATCCTTATTATAAATCCTAGTAAAGAGATCTATTTCTTTAAGTATATAATAAGTACTTACTAGTATATTTATATTCTTATTAAGGTTAAATAGAGTTAGCTATAACTAAACTTAGTAAATAAATCCTTAGAATATAGCGCGTAGCTCTTGTTATTAAGAATTACTTTTAAGCTTTTTATAACCTACTTGAGTATTTTATGTATAAAGTACTTATGAATTTTAAGTAATATATAAGCTAGCCCTGATTATTAACTTAGAGCTTAAAGTTATTACTAGAGATATATAGCTTAAGTAGATTTAGCTTAATAATACTATCTCTTTATAAGATACTTATAGATTCTAAGTAATATATAGGCTATAAAAATCAAAACCTGCGTATTAGTATACCTTATAATATACTTACGTCTTATCTCTTTTTATCTCTCTTAGTATATATAGCTCTAATAAGAGTAAGAGGTATATAAAAAACTACGTATTAAGAAGAGAATATTATATATAGAGATTACTATATTATTTACTTATTTAGTAATTGTCCCTATTATATATTATAATAACAAAGTCTATTTCTTTAAGTAGATAATAAATACTTATTACTACATTTATAATCTTATTATTATTAAATAGAGTTATTTATGAACAGACTTAGGAGATAAAACCTTATAATATATTATAAGGCCCTTATTATTAAGGACTACTTTAAATCTTTCTAAGACCTACTTATTTATCTTCTTTATAAAGTATCTATAGATTTTAGGTAATATATAAGCTAGCTCTTATTATTAAGTTAGACTTTAAAGTTATCTCTAGAGATATATAAGTTAAGTAAATACAGCTTATTAATACTACCTCTCTATAAATACCTATAGATTCTAAATAGTATATAAGCTATGAAAAAAAAAGCTATTAATTGATATAGCTTATAATATACCTATCTCTTATGTCTCTTTATCTCCCTTAGTATATATAGTTCTAATAAGGGCGGGAGTTATAAGAAAACTATATATTAAGAAGAGAGTATTATAGTAGGAGATTACTATACTATTTACATATTCAAAAATTATCCCCGCTATAAATTCTACTAAGAAGGTCTATCTCCTTAAGTATAGCTCGCCAGTACTACTTCTCTATAAGGTATTATTAGATTCTAAGTAGTATATAAGCTATAAAACTAAAAAGCTACTTATTAATATAACCTTTAATATACTTACTTCCTATCCCTTATTATCTCTATTAGGATATGTATATCTAATAAGTATAAGAGCTAGTAGCTAGTAGGAATAGGTACTTACTAGTATATTTATACCCTCATTAAAGTTAGACAGAGTTAGCTTGAACTAAACTTAGTAAATAAAACTTTAAAAGATAAGATAAAGTAGCTATTAAGGACTTCCCTTAGTAAAGTAGTTATTAAGAACTGCTTTTAATCTTGAAAAGATCTCCTTATTAATCTTTTTTATAAGGTACCTATAGATTTTAAGTAGTATATAAGCTATAGAAATAAATAGTTACTCCTTAGTATAGCTTATAATATTCTCACCTCCTATCCTTTATTATTTCTATTAGTATATATACCTCTAATAAGAGCAGGAGGTAAATAAAAAATAATATACTAAGAGGAGATTATTATATAAGGAGACTACTATACTATTTACTTATAATAAATACTAGATATTATAGCTAATATCCTATTAGAGGGGATAGTAGCTAGCGAACCCTAGTATAGAGAATAGAATGTATACTATTACTAATTAAATTTTTTTTTTCTATAGCGTAACCTTATTAATAGAAATATTCTCCTTAGCGCTAGCTATAGCTAGCGCTCCCTAGTAGGACTTATTATTAACCTTAGGGTATAACTCTATAACTCTATTATCCTCGATAATAGCGATTAGGGTAGCAAGCGAGGTAATATTAGTATAGAGGCCTTAGAGGTTAATAGTATATTTATATTAGAAGTTAGCTATATCCTTAGCCTTAGTATTATAAATATCTAGGAGGGCGTCCATAGCGCTAGGGTTATTACTATTAATTATTACCTAACTAATATATATATTATCTTTAGTATAAATACTAGGGAAATCGTAGTATAGTATTTACTTAGCCTCTAGCTACTGCATAGTGATTTTACCTGCTTAAGTGCAATATACCTTCTCACTCCGCGCCTCCTGATAATATATAGCCTTTAGTTACGTGATCGTAACTTTCCTAACTATAGCTATACTTATATATACCCTACTAGATAGCCTTATAATCTTTAACTTTATATTAATAATAACGTGGTTTTTAATTATTCAATAGATTATAAAACTATTAACTTATTCTCTCGCGCACTACCCGTACTACTAATACCGCCTCTATTACTGGTTTATCCGCTAGAAGTTATTACTATCTTTATAGTCCTCTTATTCGATCGGGTTAGCTAACGCCTTCGTAGCTATGCTATTATTAGTAACGCTCTCTCTATATTATAGTCAGCATAAGCTATACTTATTAATATTCCCCTAATAGGCCTAGGCTACCTAGGCTACCTCTACCTTAGTAATATAGAGGACCTGATAAAAGAAGGGCTCCTCTATAGGGTATATAATAACCTACTAAACTTCTACTACTAAGTTTACTTACTTAGCTCTAATACTATTACACCTTATAGAGGCCCCTATAGGGGTATTAAGATAAGCCCTCTTAAGGGCTATATTAATAATATACTCTCTATATATCGCAGAGTAGTTAAGAAAGGAGCAGGTTTTATTAATTATATTAAGGTCAAACTCTCTAGTAATCCCCTCTATATTATTTATATTAAAAGGTATACCTTACTTAGGCTTAGCGTATTTATATATAGGGTTTAGTACTAATATAATTAAGGGATAAGGATAAGGAAGAGGGAGAGGTATAATACCCTACTTATAGTAGAGCTTCTTATACCTTTAGCTATAAGAACCTCTTAGGAAAGACCTCTTTAGTTAAGGAGTTACCCCTTATATAATAATATTTATAATACCTTACTAGAAGGTTAACCTTTTAAGTTAAGGAGTTATCTTATATAGTAGCTTTTACCTTTAGTACTTTACTAAAAGGTTAACCTTTTAGGTTAAGGAGCTATCTTATATAGTAGCTTTTAGCTTACTAAAAGGTTTAGCAGGGGGGTTTCTAGGCTATAAGAGCCTTAGTAGCCCGTTTAGCTCTAAGATAATTAGCCCTAGTATAGCGCGTATCTAACTTTATATAGTAATATTTAGAGGGTTTACCTATAAATAGTAGGAATATATAGGGTTCCTATATTATTTTCCTTAACTAGTAGAGGGTATACGTTAAAATACTTATATAGTATTTCCTAAATTATACCTGCGAACTAGGTAAATTTATTATAATCTTTTTGCAAAGGGGCTGCGGCGTAATTCCGAACTTATTAGTATTTATTTCATACTAAACAATATAGAAATAGCGATAAAGTTAGGGTTACGTATAATATACTCAGTAATAAACAGGTTTAGGGCCCTAATATAGGTATAAGGGCTAATAGTAATTATACTATTCTAGACGAGGGTATATAGAATTAGGCGTACGGAGTGTTAGATAGTAATAAGGTTAGTTATATTAAAGAAGTAGATATACTAAAGGTAGATATTAATCGCCTCCTATATAATTAGGAACTTTATATAAGATTATATAAAGTAATAAAAGCTAGAGCTATAAGTATATAACTACTAGTTAGTAATAATAACTATCTTAACGCTAGAGGTAGTATTAGGCGTCTTAATAGCGCTAGGCGCGTTAGAGGCGTTATAGGGGCTAGTTATCACGAGCTAGGACAATGTTATAGGGAAAAGGGCTTAGCGGGCTAAGTTAGGGAAGTCCGTAGGAGTTAGGGCTATAGGGAGGCACTAGGTAACCCCTAGATAAGTCCTCTAGCCCTTACCTAATAGTTAGAGGGCTAGAGAAGAATATTTAACCTTAGATATACCTAACTATACTAACTCTATTACTCTATACTATACTAGTTTATAACACGTTCTTCTCTTATACCTATATTAAAAGGGGTATGGCCTCTGGCCACTGCATAGTGATTTTACCTGCTCAAGTGCAACAGACCTTCTAACTCCGCGCCTCCTGACAATACATAGCCTTCGGTGCGGCGCGCGTCCGACTTTGTGATGTTCAGAGGGTTTGCTTGCGAGTAGTAGGAACGTATAGGGTTCCTATATTGTTTTCCTTAACTAGTAGAGGGTATAAGTTAAAATACCTATATAGTGTTTCCCGAATTATGCCTGCGAACTGGGTGAATTTGTTATAGTCTTTTTGCGAAGGGGCTGCGGCGTAATTCCGAGCTCAATTAATAGGGGTATAGACTATTAGAGTAGTATAATATATAATAATATAATACCTACTTATAGGTCTACTAGGGAGATAAATATAGTATCGCTATTAGGATCCCCTGCTAGCTAGGAGTAATTAAATAGCTAAATATAGGATAAGATGCCTACTAAATAAAACAGCGATAAGGGTACTAGTAGAGGACTAGGTAGCTAATTAATAGAGGCTAAATTAGATCGGTTTATTAAGGAGGAAAAAAAGAAGGGGTAGCTAAAGCGTAAATAGGAATATCTTAAGGCCTTAAGGGCTAGCTAAATATTAACCCTAGTAAGTAACCCTACTACCTACTAGGTAGTTATTAGTAGCGAATTAGAGAAGTACTAATTAGAGCTCTAGGGGAAGTATCTTCTAATACTTAAATATAAAGGGGGTACCTAGACTAACTTTAATTAGTTTATATTTAATCTTAACGCGCGGTTTGAGATAAATAAGATTATATTAGACCTTAAAAAGGTACTATTTACTACTAGGTACCTAGAGGGGCTAGTAGCAAAGCGATAAACCTTATACCTCTCTATTAACTATAGTAATAAGGCGAAGGACGTTACTTAGGTAGCGATAAAGGACTAGTTAGCTTATAGTATAGCTAATATAGGGTCTAGGACCCTTAGTATATAAACCTAGCTTAAATAGGCCTACTAGTAACTAAGATAGTTATACTAGAGCTTTATTAACTATTATAAGGGGATTAAGGTAGAGAGCCCTTACTAGTAACTAGAGGAGATCTAGGTAGCTAACGTAGTAATTAGGCTAGATCCTAAGCTCTAATACTACGTTATATCGAACGGGTTACTAAAATCGCAGCTTAACCTTAATACTAAGGCTAGAAATGCCGAACTTATAGTTAATATATAGATATATAAGGCACTAGTAAGGGACTAGGGGGCTAATAATAAGGAGTAATAACTAGAGGGCTAACCTACTAACCTAGAGGGACTAACTAAGGCCTTAAAAGAGCAAACTTACTCGGGCTATAGTAATACTAATACTTACTAAGAGGATACTAAGGACTAGGATACTAAGAAGGAGATTATCTATTATAGTTATAAGAAAAGGGGCTATATCGCGCTAAGGTACCCGTACTATAAGAAGTATAGCTACCCCCGCTATAAAAGGAAACCCTACCCTAGTAAATAACTAGAGGGGGACCGGGTAGTAACGCGTGGGGTTTAATAGGGTAGTAACTAGCTATATTATATTAAAGCGACGGTATAGGTCTATGTTATAAGTAGCTAGAAGACTAGTGCTATACTTATTAATTATAGGGCTAATAACAATATTATAGACTAGAGGATTATAACTAATACCTAACTAGAGGTTAATAAGTCGGAACCTATTAAGGGAATATAGGTATCTAAGGGACCTAACTATAGCATATAGAAGTTAGTAACCCGAATAACTAATAGTATAGGCGTCTAGCGGACAGCTTCGCACGATTTTAGGATTAGTAATAATAATAGTTATAACGCTATCCTAGGGATCCCTTAGTATATAACGGAGTATCTTAACCTTAACTAGAGGGAGTTAAGCTAGACCTTCCCCTTATATAAGAAGAGTATCTACCTTATTATAACTATAAAAGAACTTAGGCGTATTAAGAACGAAGCGAGAGTAGTACTTATAAGGGTACTATAAGTTAACTATATATTAACTACTAGCTACTAGGAGGATACCTAAGACCCTAAGGATACTAAGAGGATTAAAATAAATATCCTACTAGAGTACTAGGACTTTAAGAAGGTATTTAATATTAACCTAGTAAGAACTACGCTAGAGTTTAGGACTACTAGGAGCTACCCTATTAACCTAGAGCTTAGAACTAAGCCTCTATTTAAGCCTATTTACCTACTAGCTAAGAAGGAGTTAGAAGAATTAAGAGATTATATCTATAAGGCCCTATAGAAGGGATAGATTTACTGATTAGTAAGCCTAGTAGGGGTACTAATCCTATTTATCCTAAAGAAGGGAGGTAAGTTAAGGTTATATATAGATTACTAGAGGCTTAACTAAGTAACTACTAAGAACTATACCCCCCTCCCTCTAATTAATAAGATACTTAACTAGCTCTCTAGAGCTAAGTACTTTACTAAGCTTAACCTTAAGGATATATATTACTAGGTAAGGATCCGGGAGGGAGATAAGTAGAAGATAGTATTCTATATATAATATAGCTACTATGAATATTATATTATACTATTTAGGCTTATTAATATACCTACTACTTTTTAGATATTTATGAACGAGTTACTTATAGGCCTAGTTAATGTTATTTATATTATATATTTAGATAATATCTTAATGTTTACTAATAATATAGACTCCTATATAGAGGCTATAAGATAGGTATTTACCTAGTTAGAAGCTAATAGCCTCTATAAGAACCCTAATAAGTATAAACTTTATAAGGAGGAGACTGAATTCCTTAGGTTTATAGTCTTAGTAAATAAAGTTATTATAAAATATAAGAAGGTTTAGGTAATAGCTAAATAGCTAGTACCTATTATAACATAAAAGGTTTAGTAATTTCTAGGATTTATAGGGTTCTATAGGAGATTTATTAAGGATTACGCTAAGATTTATAGCCTACTTACTAACTAACTTACTAGTATAGCTAAGGGATAGCTAGTAATAACTAGGGAGGTACTAGTTACTTTCTACTAGCTCCGCGCTTTATTTATAAAAGCGCCTATACTACGCTACTTTAACCTTATACTCCTAATTCGAGTTAAAGCTAATATATTGGACTTTATAATAAGGGTAATACTATACTAGCTAGAGGGGGATATATAGAGACTAGTAGTATTTATATCTTAGAAGCTTAAGGGCGTATAATATTATTATAGCACGCTAGAGGTAGAGCTACTAGCTATTAGAGAGGTAGTAGTAAGGTAATAGCACTACTTGCTTTACTCCTAGTATTATATCCGATTTATTACTAACTACCTAGGTTACTAATACCTCGCTAATAAAAGGATGCTTAGTAGCCGCTAGGCTTAGCTATTATAGGACCTATTAATATTTAACTTTAAAATTAAATACTAGCTAGGCTACTATAACCTAGCTAATAGTCTATTATAGAGACCTAACTATACCCTAGAAGATATAGAAATTAATAAAGCTAGGGACTCGCTCCTATAAGACTTCTTATAACGTTTTAATAATACTACTATCTAGAGGGTAAGTACTAAGTAGTAATAAGGCGCCTAACTACTAAATACCTCGCTAGAATAACTTATACCCTCGCTCTAGAAATAAGTTAAAGAAGCCTAATAAAAGGACTCTTTTTATAATAATAAGGAGTAGGAATAATAAAGCATAAAGTAGTTACTAGATAACTCTAGTATCCTAAGATATTAAGAGGGCTTATATATCTCTAATAACTACTTATTTTAGAATAAAGTCCTTAGAGTATTCTATAACGAACTATCTAGAGGTTACTAAGGGGTTACTAAGATACTAAAGAGGATTAGAAAATCGTTTTTCTAGAACATATAGAAGACTAATATAAAGGAATATATTAAGATATATATAATATACTAGTATATAAAACTAAGATACTACCTCCTATATAGCAAACTCGCGCCCCTACTAGTACCTACTAGGCCCTTCGAGTAAATATGAATTAACTTTATTACTAAATTACTATTATTACTCACGACTGAAATAGTATTCTCGTCGTTATTAATTAATTTATAAAATACTCCCTTTATATCCCTACTAGGGAGTTACTTACTACTAATAGGTTAGCTATACTACTAACTAAATATATCTTCCTTATGTTTAGGCTCCTAGAAGCTATTATATCTAATCGGGGATTGCTATTTACTAGTAACTTCTAGTCTAAAGTATACTACCTACTAGTTATTAAGAGGAAGATTAGTACTGCTTTCTATCCCTAAACTAATAGCTAAACGGAACGCTAGAACTAGAGTATCGAGCACTTCTTAAGGACTTTTTATAATATTAACTAGGATAACTAGGTAACGTAGCTCGACCTAGCCTAATTCGTTTATAATAACTCCTATTACAAAGCTACTAAGACGTTACCTGCTAAACTACTAATAGGATATTCCCCTTATAGGCCTAACGATATTAAACCTTAGTTAAAGGCTTTAGTCCTAGTAGTATATAAGAGAATCTATAGCCTACTTACCTAGAGGGTAGCCGTTACTAACTTACTCTAGAAGTATAATAAAATATATAGTAAGTTCTATAATTAAAAGAGGACCCCTATTATTTTCGCTATAGGAGACCTCGTCCTACTTTTAACTAAAAACATTAGGTAGAGGCAGCCCTCTTATAAACTTTCTAATAAATATCTAGGCCTATTTAAGATCTAATAGGTAATTAATAAGGGATAGGTATATAAGTTATAGGTAGATAAAAAATACTAAATCTATAATATATTCACGCCTACGCAATTAGAACCCTTTTTTAGCTTAGCTATTTTACTACGAGATATCCTAATTAATAGCAACGATAACGTCTATATAGTAGACTATATCGTTACCTATAGGGGCCCTAGATATAACTATTAGTACCTTATTAAATAGAAAGGCTATAGCGAACTAGATAATTTAAAGGAGCTATAACGTAATATATTAATAGACTTATAAAGTAATTACAAAGCCTAGTTATAAGTAAAAGTATTATAGTCGCTATATAATTTAATAGATAACTTAATAGGTAACTAGTAGTTAGGTAGAAATAGGGCACGCTAGCTAGGTATCTTAATTCACTAGCCTAAAGGGCCCTAATAAGGTAAAAAGAGATTAGAAAAATACCTAAAGGTAACTAACTACTACCTAGAGGTTATTAATAGCCTACTAGGGGCGCTCCTAGAAATTTTAAGTCTATTAAGTGCTAGTACCCCTAGTATTATTATTATTATTATTATCTCCCCTTATAATAGATATAGTAGCTAAAGCCTTATAATTCTACTTTAAGTTAGAAATAGTAACTAGTAAAGTACTAGGGAGGTATTAGTAGGGCTTAAATAAACTTATAACTTTATTAGAAGAGTTAAGCGATTTCTTAGCGCGCTTAGCTTATACCTCCTATATTACTAGCTACTTCTATACTAGCTACTCTATTATAATATAATAGTAAGTAAGCTCCTTATACTACTTATATAATAACTTAGTCTACTTCTTAGCCTCCTTAGTAAGGCGTTATTAGTAAGTAATAGCCTCCTCTAAGGCGCTTACTTAGTAATCCTCTAGCTCTATAGAGATCTCTACCTCCTTAGCTTTATACTTCTTAGGTATAATATTAGCCTCGTTCTTCTTAGCTTAGAGGGCCTTCTTAACTATAAGCTAGGTAATAAGGATCTCCTCCTATATATAATTAGAGACTAATAGTAAAGTACTAGGGAGGTACTAGACGACCTACCTTATTTTTAGTATACTACGCCTAAATATTAGGCTTAGAATAGCCCTTATCTATTAGGCGCTTAACCTATTAGTAGCGCCTGATATATAATAAGTAGGCTATAGGGAGTTAGCAGGTAAAACTTATATTAATATAAGCCTTTCTATTACCTCTTTTAGTATAACGCTTATATTTAGTAGAGGCGCTTAAGGAAAAATAATTAGTAATAAACCTATACATTAGCAAGTATTTTAGAGCCTAAAGCTAGTAAAGCACTAGATAAGTACTAGCTAAGTACTAGCTAAGGACTATATACTTACTATTACTCTTAAAGTATATAATTAAGCTTATAAGGAGCTTAAGCTTAGTATCTATATCTATAGGCAGCTCCTACTTCGCCTACGCTAAGAGGTAGTAGTAGCAGGAGCACGCCCGGAGCTTACCTATTATAGGGATACTAGTAGTATCTAGCGTAGTAGTAGGGTAAGGGGTAGCGTTAGTAGTATTAGTAGTATTAATAGTAGAGGACGATATAATAATAAATTCGTTATATAGTAATTAAGATAAAGTTATTAGTAGGGGAGTAGGAGGCTAATAGTAAGTTATTAGTAGTATTAGTATTATAAATCTAAAGAAGTAAGAAGAGGAGATTTTAATAGGGTGAAATTTCGAATAATATTTATATATTTTAAACTTAATACTAAAACCAGGTTTTTATATAGCTAAAAGGAGGATAATCTCTATATTATTATATTATTTAGCTTTAGCTAACTTTACTAAGCATAGCGAGGTACTAGATAACTACTAGATAACTACTAGTAGCCCCCTATATTATAATAAAGACCCTCTTTATCCCTAAAGGGAGAACGTCTTTATTACTCCTATAAAGGTATTAAAAATATAATAATAAGCAGAAAATATAATAATTCTAAGAGCGAATTTAGAATAATTAAAATAAGCCTAAATAAGGGTATATTTTAGCGCTACCCTATGAAAGAAGGAGTAATACTTATAAGGGAACTTAGCTATAGCTATCTAGATAGCTACTAGGTAATCCTAGACCTATCTAATAAAGCTATAAGAGTAGTTAGAGTATAGGTATAACTTATTACTAGCTTATTACTCCTCTAAGCTATAAAGTCCCTTATTACCTAGGTATAAGAGCTATAAGAGTAGCTAGGGTAGAGGATAGATACCCTACTACTAGTTAATTACTCCTCTAAGTAACCTAGCTATCTAAAGAAGAGTTATATAACTAGAATAAGGGATATTAAATTATAGACCTATAGAAACTAGGAGGTTATAAAGTCCTATAGGGAGGTACTAGGTACCCTCTAGATAACTATAGAGTAGACTAGTCTAAGGGCAGACTAGTTTAGAGGGGGGGGATTATATTATAAGCTAGGATAATATTATACTAAAAAGGGCTTAGTAGGCTAAGTTAGGGAAGTCTATAGGAGTTAGGGCTATAGGGAGGTACTAGGTAACCCCTAGATAAATCCTCTAGCTCTTACCTAATAGTTAGAGGGCTAGAGAAGAATATTTAACCTTAGATATACCTAACTATACTAACTCTATCACTCTGCACCGCACTAGTTTATAACACTAATATTAAAGAAAGAGTTAATATTAGAGTAGTTATCTAATCCTATAGCTAAAGCTATATACTTATTAGATAATTTAGTAGCAAGGGACTACTTAGGGCTAAGAAAGCCTAGGCTCTTATTAATTC
This sequence comes from Colletotrichum ledebouriae, assembly GCA_036785755.1. NCBI lineage: Eukaryota > Fungi > Ascomycota > Sordariomycetes > Glomerellales > Glomerellaceae > Colletotrichum > Colletotrichum ledebouriae. Next base: position 70,307 of record JAVHLU010000108.1, read on the forward strand.
GTCCCTTAAGGATAGTTACTATAATAGCCTTAAACCTATTAGTACCTAACTTAATAGACTAGCCTAGGTTAAGTATAATAGTGCTAATATTACTAGCACGACCCTTGGTAATCGTAGTAGCTAGGGCGATCTAAGTATCCTTATATCTATTTAGTAGGACTAAGATACGTTTAATATATTTACTATAGACTTATATTTTTTTAATAGCCTTAATAATATTTACTATAGTAGGAGTACTAGCGCTAGTAGCTTGCTTCTAAGGAGTAGCTATCTTAGTTTTATTTATATTCTAAATAATAGGTATTAATCTAGTACTAGCTATATTAATATTGATTAATAATTATATCTTAGCGTGCATAATAGCGTTAATAGCTTAGTTAGGTTAGCTAGAGGTAAGGAATTACTTAAGCTAAGAGGCCTTAATAGGTTTATTAGCTTAAGCGCGTTTAATATTCATAAGTTCTTTATCTCTACTTAATACTTCCCTAGATATAATAGAACTCAGTAGGCTAGTAATATTAATATAATATAGGTTATATTTAGGGGAGTTTTATATAACGTTATAGAGAGATAGCTACTTATAGTTCAAGATTAGGTTAGGAAAGTAGTAATAGAACTTAATTTAGTTAGTAAAGAATAGTTAGGAAACGGAGTAAGTATTAGTTCCTAAGTAGTTAATAAATAGGGTACGAGAGATATTATAGCTATGTTTATAACGCTAGGCTTCTTAGTTAATAGCGCGCTTAAAGACTTCTTAGTTATAACTATAATATCCTAACTTTCTATAAGGTATTTTTATAATATAAGGTAGGTAATAATATATATAATTAACTATAATATACTTAGTCTCTTCTTATGTTAATTATTATTCATTAGAGGTAAAGTAATATCTAGGTATATAAAATATTAGTTACTCTAGAGGTACTAAGCGTGTATGATAACATTAAGCGTTAGTAAAGGTCCTTTATACCTAGAGGAGAGTAATAGTAGTAAAATAAGGGGTATAAGTATACTAATTATAAGGTAAACGAAATAAAGGTATTAATACGTCTAATAAAAATATATATATAATAAGAAAGGTCTACTTAATACTAGCCTGATGAAAATAATCGTGATAACTAGTAGGGTTGCCGAGTAATATAATTTTGTTTTATATATATGCGATTAAGCGCTAACTATTTCAATTAGTTAAATAAAAGTAGGGGTCGACTTTAAAGCGAGGATAGTAGTTATATTTATCAAGGTTTATATAACGCTAAGGGTAGAAGGTATTTAAGAGGGAAGGCAAAATAGATATAGTTATTTTCGTTCTTAGGCTAGCTATAAATATCGCTATTATTAGGCTAAGGTCCTTAGATATACTAAGCGCGATAAATATCTTTATTCTATAATAAGGGCGTAGTTATAATATTGTTCTTAGGCGAATTATTTATTTAAGGCGCTTTATATATAGCTTTCTTATTTATAATATATATCTTCTTATTCTATAAGGTTCTTTTAAGGCCTCCCTCTTAAGCGCTTTAGTAGTCTTTTACTAGGCTCTAGTATTCGTTTGACGCCTTATTAGATAGGTATTTAAGCTTATACTTATGTATAGAGCTATTCTATCTCTTATTCCTTACTTTTAAATATAATGATAAGTTTATTTATATTTATAATATCTTTATCTATATAAGCTATATATATTTATGAGTAATCCTTTTATTGAACTAGGTATTATACCTTTCCTCGCGCGAGAGCTCGCTTATTAAGAATGATTTTAATCTTAAAGTACTTATATACTTTAAGCTAATAAATATTATTATCATCCATAATAATAATTAATCCTTAGTAGTCATCGTAATAGTTAAATAGGTTACTATTATGGGCTAGTATTAATATAAGTTAGATAATAGATATAACCAGATAAATATTTCTATTAGGTAGAATATTAAGGTAATATATTAATTTACTTACGTATTCAAGGACCTTAAATAGGATATACTTATAGCTATACTTTAGATTTAGCTATTCTAGTAGATAATATCCTAATCTTATCTTAGGATATATCTAGTTACTTAGCTTAAATATAATAAATAGATACTCCTTATTATATCGCTCCTTTATATATAGCTAGGCTACTATAATTAGAACTTTAGCTTCTTCCTAGAAGGTCTCGCGGTTTATTACTAGGTTTATATCGCTTAAGATATTTAACGCGTTATTAGTATTTATCTTATATAGGATTTAGTTTAGTAAATAACTAATACCTTATTAGTACGTATTATTAAGGTTATATTAGAGGCTTAGGAGTAATTTTACCTTGTTATTATTAACGAGATTAAGAATATAATAATAAGCTAGCTTAATAGTTTGATTCTTTTATTCTAAGATAATATTAGTCTAAGGATAGTATACTATTAAGAATCTTAAGTTAGTATATGACTTACCCTATGGTATAGTCTAAGACCTCGATAGGAACTTATAGTTATAATTAGATATAATAGTTTTTAGTACTCCCTAGGTATTATATTAGAGGTTATAAAAAAGAAAGTATCCCTCGACGTTAAATAACCTAGGATAAGAAGCGTTATTTTAAAGAACTTAATGGTTATAGTAAGTGCATTCTATTAGGAGGGATAACCTTTACCTTTTAGGAAGCTAGGCCTACTTAAGAAAAAAAGGTCTCTTATTACTATTAAACCTCTATATATTAAACGCTTAAATCTAATTAGGTTTTTGAAAGGTTAAGCTAATTTATTCCAAGTCTAGAAGAATATAGGTCTATATACCTTACTTTAATTTATATTACTCCTATTCGCCTTTATTAGCTCTTATTAGCTCTTATTAGCTTTTAATTAGTAGCCCCTATATATATAATAAGGCTCTAGCTAGTAGCTAGTAGGAATAGATAAGTACTAGTATAGTTAGGCCTTTACTAAGGTTAGATAGAGTTAGCTTTAACTAAACTTAGTAAATAAAACTTTATAATATAATATAGGGTAGTTATCAAGGATTACTTTTAATCTTTAAGGAATCTTATAATTTATCCTCTTTCCAAGGTGCCTATAGATTTTAAGTAGCATATAAGCTATAGAAACAAATAGCTACTCCGTAATATAGCTTATAGTATACTTACTTCTTATCCCTCTTTATCTATCTTAGTATATATAGCTCAAATAAGAGCAGGAGGTATATAAAAGGCTATATATTAAGAAGAGAATACTATATAAGGGAGCGCTAGCTATAGCTAGCTCTAAGGAAAATACTTCTATTAGTAAGGTTACGCTATAAGTGGAATAAATCTAATTAGTAATACTATATATTCTATTCTCTATGCTAGGGAGCGCTAGCTATTAGCTCTTCTAATAGGATATTAATTATAATTTATAGTATTCAATGTAATAAATAGTATAATAGTCTCCATATATAATAATCTCCTCTTAATATATTATTTTCTCCATAACTCCTGGTCTTATTAGAGGTATATATATCAATAAAGATAATAAGAGATAGGAAGTTAGTATATTATTACCTATACTAAGGAGTAGCTATTTCTTTTTATAGTTTATATACTAGTTAAAGTCGATAGGTACCTTATAAAGAAGATAACTAAGGAGAGCTTTTAAAAATTAAAAGCAGTTCTTAATAACTATTTTATATTCTATTTTGAAGTTTTATTTACTAAGTCTAGTTATAGCTAACTCTATCTAATTTTAATAAGGGTATAAATATACTAGTAAGTTCCTATTCCTACTAACTACTAGCTCTTATACTTGTTAGAGATATATATATTAATAGAGATAATAAGGGATAAGACGTAAGTATATTATAAGCTATATTAGTAAGTAGCCTTTTGTTTTTATAGCTTATGTACTACTTAGAGTCTATAAGTACCTTATAGAGAAGTAGCACTAGTAAGCTATATTAAAAGAAATAGAGTTTCTTATTAGGATTTATAATAAGGATAATTATTAAATAAGTAAATAATATAATAATCTCCTTATGTAATACTCTCTTCTTAATACGTAGTTTTTTATATACCTCCTACGCTTATTAGAGCTATATATACTAAGAGAATTAAAGAGAGATGGGAGATAAATATACTATAAGTTATATTAATTAATAGCGTTTTAAGTTTATAGCTTATATATTACCTAAAATCTATAGGTATTCTATAAAGAAGATAAGTAAGTAGGTCCTAGAAAGCCTAAAAGTAGTTCTTAATAAGAAGGGCCTCGCGCTATATTCTAAGGTTTTATCTCTTAAGTTTAGTCATAGCTAACCCTAGTGAATAGTAATAAGGGTATAAATATACTAATAAGTGTCTATTATCTACTTAAAGAAATAGACTTTCTTATTAGGATATATAGTAGGAATAATTAATAAATAAGCGATTAATATAGTAATCTCCTTACATAATATTCTCTTCTTAATACATAGTTTTTTATATATATCTCGCTCTTATTAGAGCTATATATACTAAGAGAGATAAAGAGGGATAGGAGGTAAATATTATAAGCTATAAGAATCAATAGCTTTTTATTTTTATAGCTTATAAACTACTCAGAATCTATAGGTACCTAATATTAGTAAGCTAAATCTATTTAAGCTATATATCTCTAGATATAAGTTTAGGCTCTAAGCTAATAATAAAGGCTAGCTTATATACTACTTGAAATATATAAATACTTCCTAAAAGAGATAATTAAGTAGGTCCTAGAAAGGTTTAAAATAGTCTTTAATAATAAGTGCCTCGCGCTATTTCTAAGGTTTTATTTACTAAGTTTAGTTATAGCTAAGTCTATTTAATCTTAATAAAAGTATAAATGTCCTAATAAGTATTTATTATATACTTAAAGAAATAGATCTCTTTATTAGGATTTATAATAGGGATAATTACTAGATAAGCGAATAGTATAATATACTCTTTATATAATACTCTCTTTTTAATCTATAGTTCTTTATATACCTTTTGTTCTTATCAGAGCTATATATACTAAGAGAGATGATGAAGGGTAAAGGTATAAGGGGTTAGACCTAAGTTTAGTTACTAATAAGTTGCTATAATACTCTTTATTTAAGCTAAAGAAGAAAAGGGGAAGTTTTCGTCCTTAGTAGGGATTTTACTAGTTCATAAGGGATTACTAGCTAGGCCCTAGGTAAGCCCTAGGTAGCTCCCTTAAGTATTAAACCTAGGTAGAAGCCTAGGTAGGCTTAATCTAGGCGTAGCTTATAATAAAAGGTAAGTATATTATAAGCTAAACTAAGGAATAGCTATTTATTGTTATAGCTTATATACTACTTAAAGTCTAGAGGTAGCTTATAAAGAAGATAGTTAAAGAGATCCTTGAAAGATTAAAAGCAATCCTTAATAACTACCTTATACTATATTTTAAAGTTTTATCTACTAGGTCTAGTTATAGCTAACTCTATGTAACCTTAAAATAAAGACATAAATATACTACTAAGTACCTATTCCTACTACCTACTAGCTGGAGCTTCATTATGTATATAGCGCCTCCCAATAAAGAGCTAATAAGAGCTAATAAAAGCTAATAAGAGTAGTATAGACTAAACTAAGCTATATAGACCTATATTTATCTAGACCAAGGACGAATAAGCCCAATCTTTTAAAAGATTAATAAGATTTAAGCTTTTAATATATAAGGTTTTAATAGTAATAAGAGTTCTTTTTTTCTTAGGTAGGCTAAGCTTCCTAAAAGGTAAAGATTAACCTTCCTAATAAAAGGAATAAAGGGTATACTATATTATTTACTTATCTAGTAATTACCTCTGTTATAAATCTTAATAAGAAGATCTATTTCTTTGAGTATATATTAAGTACTTATTAATATATTTATACCCTTATTAAAGTTAAATAGAGTTAGCTATAACTAGACTTAGTCAATAAACCCTTAGAATATAGCGCGAGGCTTTTATTATTTAGAACTATTTTAAGCTTTCTAAGACCTACTTACTTATTCTTTCCACAAAGTATTAGCTATAACTAAACTTAGTAAATAAATCCTTAGAATATAGCGCGTAGCTCTTATTATTAAGAATTACTTTTAAGCTTTTTATAACCTACTTAAGTATTTTATTTATAAAGGAGTTATGAATTTTAAGTAATATATAAGCTAGCCCTTATTATTAAATTAGAGCTTAAAGTTATCTCTAGAGATATATAGCTTAAGTAGATATAGTTTATTAATACTTCTTCTTTATAAGGTACCTATAGATTCTAAGTAGTATATAAGCCATAAAAATAAAAGGCTACTTATTAGTATAGCTTATAATATAGTTAGCTCCTATTCCTCTTTATCTCTCTTAGTATATATAGCTTTAATAAGAGCGGGAAGTATATAGAATATTATATATTAACAAGAGACTACTATATAAGGAGACTATTATACTATTTACTTATACTAAATACTAGATATTATAGTTAATATCTTATTAGAAGAGCTAATAGCTAGCGCTCCCTAGTATAGAGAATGGAATATATATCATTACTAATTAGACTTATTCTACTTATAGCGTAATCTTACTAATGAAATTGTTCTCCTTAGACCTAGCTATAGCTAGCGCTCCCTAGTACTAGCTTTAAGGTTTTTTAGTTCTTAATTTTTAAAATTAAGGTATAGTTAGGGTTAACGTTTCTAATAGTATAGTTAGTATTAAAAGGGTAATATAGGGTTAAGTTTAGATATAAAAGGTATTATATATATATATAACTAAATATATAGTATTTCTATAGATTTTTAGCTTATATAGAATCTTAAATCCCCCTTCTAATATTATAGCTAGTTGATACGTATGGATTTATTTAGTTATTTATTGCTAGAACTAGGGTGTAGTCTATGCTTAGGGACTTAGTAATAGAAATTCGATTTAGGCTTAGTAGCCCCAATAATAAAAGGTCCCTACTTAATAAGCCACCTACCTAGACTTTAGATATTTATTGTTAATTTAGGGTAATCATTTATAATATCAAAGGGGTAGTAAAGGGTTAAGTTTAGATATACGGGGTAGTATATATTCATAATATAATATATACTAACTTTAAGGTTATTAAGTTATTTATATCTAGAATTAAGATATAGTTAGTGTTTCGAAGGGGTGATATAGGGTTAAGTTTAGATATAAAAGGTATTATATATATATAACTAAGGATATAGTATTTCTATAGAGTTTTAGCCTATATAGAATCTTAAATCCCCTTTTTAATATTATAGCTAGTTGATGTATAGGGATTTCTTTAGTTACCTTTTACTAGAATCAAGGTATAGTCTATGCTTAGGGACCTAATAATAGGAATTCGATTCAGGCTTAGTAGCCCTATTAATAAAAAGTCCCTACTTAATAAGCTACCTACCTATATACTAATACGGCACTATTATTAATATTAGCAGGGGGGCTTATACTAGCAGGCACCCTAATTAGCTAGCGGGGCCTATATTAGCTAAGCAGGCCCCTAGGCCCGGGCTTATATTAGGCTTATATTAAGCCCTATAGTAGGCCTATATCTAGCCGCCTGGGCTTATATTAAGCCTATAATAAGCTTTTATGTAGCTACCTAGGCTAATATTAGGCTTATATCTAGCTTATATTAGGCTTAGCCTAGGCTTATATTAAGCTTATATCTAGCTTTTATGTAGAGGCCTAGGCTTATATTAGGCTTATATCTAGTAGCCTGGGCTTATATTTAGATAATATCTAGGCTAAGCCTATATTAAGCTTATATCTAGAGGCCTAGTACCTAGGGGTTATATTAAGCTTATATTAAGCTTATATTAAGCCTAACCTGGGCTTATATTCTAGAGGCCTAGGCTTATATTAGGCCTAGGCAGGGTTTATATTAAGCATATACCTAGGGAGCTCTAGGCTTAAATTAGGCTTATATATTACTTATATTAGGGGCCCTAAACCTATACTACGCCCAATATTTCTAGGCGTAGCTTCTAAGCTAGGCCTATAATAAGGGCCCTAGGCTTGGGTATACCTAGCCTATTTTAAACTAATATATATAATGGAGGCTAAGCTTAGCCTCAGATTAATTATATAACTATATATTAAGGCTTTATATAATAATAGTTCATTAGGGCCTAATCTTAAGCTTCATAAGGCTAATATGTAGCTTGCTTTAAGCTTATATTAAGCTTACATCCTTTTAATTTATATAGGGCTTTACTTCTGAGCTAAATATATTAAGGAAATGTACTATATATTACGATAATAGAGCTCAGAAACTATTAAATAAATAACAAGATATAAAAGAAGAGAAAGAATAAGTTTTTAGAGAATATAAGTATAATAGATAAGAGAAAGGGAGTTATAAGAGTAAAAGTAAGATATAAAGGAAGAAAAGGTTTAGAAACCAAGAAGACAAAATATAAAAAAAAAGAGAAAAAATAAGGGGTAACTTTTATAGAGTAAGATAGCTTATAATACTCCTAGGTTGGCCTCTGGCCACTGCATAGTGATTTTACCTGCTTAAGTGCAATAGACCTTCTAACTCCGCGCCTCCTAATAATATATAGCCTTCGGTCACGTGATCCTTTCCTAATCACAGCCGCACTTATATATACCTATTAATAGCCTTACGATCTTTAACTTTATATTGATAATAACGTGGTTTTTAATTATTCAATAGACTACGAAACTATTGACTTTTCCTCTCGCGCACCACCCGCGCCGCCGTCAAATACCCCCTCCATCACCGCTTCGTCCGCTAGAAGTCGTTACTATCGCTCTCTATATGTAGCGGAGTAGTTAATAAAGGAGCGGGTTTTATCGATCGCATCGAGGCTAAACTCTCTAGCGATCCCCTCCACGTTATTTATACTAAAGGGTATACCTCGCTCGGGCTTAGCGTATTTATATACGGGGTCTAGTGCTAATATAGTTAAGGGATAAGGATAAGGATAAGGGAGAGGTATAAGGCCCTGCTCGTAGTAGCAGAGCTTCTTATACTTCTAGCTATAAGAACCTCTTAGGAAAGACCTCTTTAGTTAAGGAGTTACCTCTCGTATAGTAGTATTTACCTTACTAGAAGGTCGACCTTTTAGGTTAAGGAGTTATCTTATATAGTAGCTTTTACCTTACTAGAAGGTTTAGCGAGGGCGTTACTATAAGAGCCTTAGTAGCCCGTTCGGCTCTAATATAATTAGCCCTAGTACGGCGCGCGTCCGACTTTATAATATTTAGAGGGTTTACTTATAAGTAGTAGGAACGTATAGGGTTCTTATATTATTTTCCTTAACTAGTAGAGGGTATAAGTCAAATACCTATATAGTATTTCTTAAATTATGCTTGCGAACTAGGTGAATTTGTTATAGTCTTTTTGCGAAGGGGCTGCGGCGTAATTCCGAGCTCAATACTCCTAGGTTAAAGCTATTAAAAAGCTTTTATGTTATACTAGCTTACTCTATTATTATTATAATTAAATAAGCCTTAGACATCGCTTAGGTTTTTTATTACTCGTAAATATAGGCTATTATATTTATAAGTTTAAGTAGTTAATATGTACTAGACCTTCTATTACTTATATTAGGAGAGGAATAGGATATAAGAAACCCTAAACTACTCCCTAATATACTCTTAAATAGTAATAAAAATACCCTAGGTAAGTACTTTTCATGATACGTTAGTCTTACTAGGTTTAATAAGCTATTATATCTAACCCTAAGTAAGGCTATAAGTCTCTGGGTATTCCTAGTACCCTATTTATTACTCTAAAGGACTATAAATATTATAAGGAGCGGTTTCCCCTAGAGCTTACTAGGCTCTAAATTACTAATTATTATTATATTGAGTATTATTTAATAAGTAAGCTACTTTTTAAGCTTTTATAACTATGTTAAAACGTTTACTTATAAGCCTATATTAATATAGCTTTTAAGAGCTATTTAGGTAATATTACTAAGACAGTAGCTAGGCTAAGAGCCCACTTAGCTAAACCTAAGCGCGTAGTTAATTATAAGAAAGAGAGAGCGTTAAGCTACTTTACTAAAGCTACTTAAGCTACCTACCTAGGCTCCTAAAATATTATTATTATATATAAGTTAATATATAAGGTAATAGGGGCTATAGAGCCTAGGTGCTATATACCCTATTCACCCCTATACTAAGTAGCGCCTAAGTCTCATATCTTACTTACCCCTAGCTCTAACTATACTAGAGTAGAGTAAACTAAGGCTAGGTTAAGGGCTACTAGCTTTAGCTATAGACCCCTATTCTAAGTAATACTTAAGTTTAATATCTTATCTACTCCCTACCCTATCTATATTAGAGTAAGCTAAATTAAGGTTAGGTTAAAAGTTACTAGCTAAAGCTATAGACCCCAATACTAGGTAGCGCTTAAGGTATATAAGCTATAGAATAAGTATATATTATATTATAAAATAAGTTATAAAACCAAGGGTAAGGCTTTTACTACTAGGATGTAGCTCTTATATTATAATAGCTTATTGATTTTATTTCAAAACCCCTACTTTACTTAGGATAGAGGGCTATTAGAGGGGTATTTTACGAGGGGGGGCCTAAAGCTAGGGTTACTCACCTTAAGCTTATAACTCTAAGCCTAGCTGCTTTATTACTGGATTACTAAGGAGCTCGCGCCCCTAATAGCTTAGGTATATAAAGCTAACTTTTATTAATAAATAAGATATAATAAAACTCTTAGTAAAGCAAAGGGAGCTATATAATAAAAGCGTTATCTTATATAAAATAAGTCTTATTTCTAAAGCGCTTAGAGAGCTTTATAATAGCTTACTCCTAAGCTTAGAGAGCTACCCTAGCTACTAGGGGCTAAGGGGTATTATATATACTTAATTTTTAAGCTTATATTAGTATTTACTAGGCTACTAGTAATAAACCTAGTAAGTATTTAATAATCCTAGCGACGTATTATTTAGAAGCTAGAAATAAGCTTTCAATAGCTTTTTATAGCTCCCCTAAGTATAAAGTAGCTCTCTATAGCTCTTATTACCTTTAGGTAGCTCTTAGTATCTCTTAATAGCTTTTAAGAGACTTTAATACCTTATTATTACTCTTAATATCTTTTAATAGCTCTAAGTAGCTCTTAGTAGCTCTTAGTTAGTATCCATAAACTAGTTTATAGTAATACTTAGAGGCGCCTAGTAGCGCCTAGTAGTATATAGCTTAGTAGTAATATCTAGCGCTTAGGGGCCTTATCTCAACTTATAATATAGGAGTCCCTAGTAACTAGCGCTTAGGGGCTCTTAGTAGCTCTTAGTAATTAATAAATTAGTTTAATAAATAGGTTTAAATTAGTTAAGATCCTAATATAACAGCTAATACCCTAGGCTTAGTAGCTAGTTAGTAAGGTAGCTATTAGTGTAATGATATAGCGTAAGCAGGGTAATAGCGCTAGGTAGTAGCCTTAGCCTACCCCTCTTATAAGCCCTCTAATAATTCTTAAGCCTAGGTTCTATAGATTTAATCTTATACCTTAAAAGATATTCTAATTAAATTAAATTTATATAGGAAAATAAGAGAATTATCTTATAGCTACGTTTTACTAAAAAGAGCTTATATATACCAACTAAGCTACTCTAAGGTTAGATTTCTATTTAAGGGTACTTTATATATACTTTCCTACCTAGCTTACTACTTTTACTAAATCTTTAAAATTTATCTTAGCTTCAGGGGGTTATAGGGCTAAATAAGAATTATAAGGGGCTTTAGTAGGTATATATTGATAGGATATAGCGAATAGCCTCCTATAATAACTACTATAAGGCGCCCTAAGGTTAGATTTCGATTTAAGGGTACTTTATACTTACTTTCCTACCTAACTTCCCACTTTTGCTAAACCTTTAAAGTTCTTCTTAGCCTTAGGGGTTTATAGGGCTGAATAAAGTATATAAGGGTCTTTAGTAAGTATATATTAATGGGATATAGCGAATAGCCTTCTATAATAACTACTATAAGACGCCCTAATGTCGGATTCCTATTTAGTAGGTATATATAAGTTTAATATCTTATAACGATAGGTTATAATTCAATTAACCCTATTTCGAGGGATTAAGGCCTTTTCTAAGCCCTTATAGGCCTTTTCTATACTTAAGTCAAGATTAACTAATAAATAGAGTTAGTATTTTATTAGCTTAAGTATCATATATATCAGAATACTAAAGGTATATCTTAAAATGTCTATTATAACCTTATAAAGGTTAGATAAACCGTAATAAATAACTATAGTATATAGAGTTATATACCTATATAATATCTCTTTAATAATATTTTAATAACTATGAATCATAAAATAATAACGATGAAAGTATTTCCTCTATGGAATGAACACTCTGAAATCTATATAAATTCTAATGATATTAATAACCTTATATATATTGAGTTCGGAATTACACCGCAGCCCCTTTGCAAAAGGACTATAACAAATCCACCTAGTTTATAGGTATAATTTAGGAAATACTATATAGGTATTTTAACCTATACCCTCTACTAGTCAAGGAAAATAATATAGGAAGCCTATACGTTCCTATTACTCGCAAGCAAACGCTCTAAATATTATAAAGTCAGATACGCGCCGCACTAGGGCTAATTATATCGGAGCTAAACAGGCTACTAAGGCTCTCATAGCAAAGCCACTTTATAAGATAACTCCTTAACCTAAAAGGTCGACCTTTTAGTAAGGTGGTAAAGGTACTACGAAAGCTACTATATAAGATAACTTCTTAACCTAAAAAGTTAACCTTCTAGTAAAGTACTAAAGGTGCTATAAATACTAATATATAAGAGGTAACTCCTTAACTAAAGAGGTCTTTCCTAAGAGGTTCTTATAGCTAGAGGTATAAGAAGCTCTACGAGCAGGGCCTTATACTACTCCCTCTTCCTTATCCTTATCCCTTAATTATATTAGTACTAGACCCCGTATATAAAAACGCTAAGCCTATATAAGGTATACCCTTCAATACTAATAACGCGCGAGAGCTCGCTAGAAAGTTTAATATTAATATAATTAATAAAACCTACTCTTCCTTTAACTACTCTATTATATATAGAGAGCATATTATTAATATAGCCCTTAAGAGAGGTCTTATTAATACGACTAGAGGGGATACTTATTATTATATTATAGCTAAGTAAGTAGACTTAGTAATAAAAGCTAAGCGGGTTATTATATACCCTATAGAGTAGCCCTTCTTCGAGCAGGTCCTCTATAATACTAAGGCAGAGGCAGCCTAGGCCCCTTAGGGCTTATTAGTAAGTATAGCTTATACTAACTAATAGAGAGAGCGTTACTAATAATAGCATAGCTATAAAGGCGTTAGCTAACCTAATCGAATAAGAGGACTGCTAGCGGATAAAGCGGTAATGGAGGCGGTATTAGCAGCGCGGGTTGTGCGCAAGAGGAAAAGTTAATAGTTTCGTAGTCTATTAAATAATTAAAAAAACTATGTTATTATTGATATGAAGTTAAAGATCGTGAGGCTATAGGCACGTAGAAGTGCGGCTATAGTTAGGAAAGGATCACGTGACCGAAGGCTATGTATTATTAGGAGGCGCGGAGTTAGAAGGTCTATTATACTTAAGCAGGTAAAATCACTATGCAGTGGCTAGAGGCTAGCTTTACTAAGATAACTATCTAGTATTACATTATTATCTCTATGAGCGTTATAAGATAGCTTACCTAGGGTATATTACCATTATACTATAAGAGGGCTATAAAGCTCAAACTACTTATATCTAGTAGTATATATATCTTAACCCCCTCTCTAAATGCCTAGCCTAATAACGCCCCTCCCTATAAGTTAATTAACTACTTTTACTACCCGCTCTATACCTACTACTCTTTATTCCTTAGTATCAAAATTAGTATTATAGCTAAACTAGACCTTTCTATCCTATACCTTTACTCCTAGGTTATTACTTACCTTTCCTACTTATATAATACCCTTAGCTTAGAATTAATTAATATTACCTTACCCTTACTATATATCTATAGGCTAGTTTAGTACCTATTCCTTATTAACGAAACCCTATATAATATTATAGGTTTATTTATACTAAGCTACTTCCTCCTATTAACTCCTATAGTAAATAATATAATTATATACTCTAGGTTCCTTAGATACTCTCGTTAGGTATTATTTTATTATTACTATACTTTAGGTTCTATACTCATAGTATAGCTTAGTCTTTTAGCTATAGTTCTTAGAGGCCATATTAAGTGCTCTTACGTCGTGTTCCATTTAAGTCCTTTTATATATACCTATAGATATTCCTTTTATTGGGGGTAAGGATATATACTTTAAGCTCTAGGAAGTTTAATAGATTAGTATTCTATAAATTACTGCGAATACTGCTTAATAGACTTTTAGTATAAGTATTAATAATATACACCTAGAGCTACTAAGATAGAGCAAACCTAGATCTTACTTAGAGCTAATTTAGAGCTAATTTAGAGCTAACTTAGATCTACCTCTGGTATAAATAAGCTATATATCTATAATCTATTATATTAGTATACTAGGCCCATATACGTCTCTTTCCTAGGAGGTAACTAACTTTCCCTCCTACTTTTATCTCCTAACTTACTTATATATTTCTCTATATCTATATTTAAAATCCCTAAAATAGCCCTTACTTACCCTAAACCTAAGTTTCTTACCTAAGATAAGTATATTAAATCTCGTAATAAATAAGATAAATAGCTTAACACTTAGGTAGCCCTTACCTAAACGATTTATACTAATAACTAATATAGTATTTACGAGAGTTAAGAAGCTATTATAAGTATATGATATACCATCTACTATATTAACACGGTTTTAAGAGAGTAACCTATTAGGCTATACAGCGATATCTATATTATCTAGGATTAGCAAGTCTATCAGCTTTGCTAGGTTAATATAATATTAGATAGATATAATACTTAGCTTTACAAGCTTTCGTTAATATAGGAAGAATATAATAATTAGCTTTATAATTTATAAATAATACTAGAAGGATATAGTATTTAGCTTTATAACCTATAAACGAGATAGGAAGGATGTAGTATTTAGCTTTATAACCTATAATTGATATAGGAAGGATATAGTATTTAGCTTTATAACTTATAATTAATATACGAAAAATATAGTGTTTAACTTTATAACTTATAAAGTAAACTCTCTCTTCTTTACCTTAAGTTCGCTTAGTTTAAGGCTTTCTTCCTTAACTTAATAACTTGCTAGCTAACCTAACAACTAAAGCCTATCCTATTTTAGCACCCCGAACGAGGAATTATCTACCCTAATGATAAGCACTTTCCGTATAATACTTAGTAGTTCTATATAATATAAAACCCCTATAGTAATAAATATATAAATCCTTATATACCTAATTAAGTTTTATAACATTGAAGATACCCCTTAGGAAATTAAAACGGAGTATATATATAATAAAGACTACTATTTATTAGATTTAAATTCTTAGGATTATTACTTAAGTTATACCTATACTACTAATAATATTATTCATTTATTCTGTAAGTAAGATATAGATAAGATTAAGGGGATTCTTAGTCTATAGGAGTATAATATCTTAGACTTCATTACTAAGGCTAATCTCGCCTAACGACTTCTCTAACCTACTATTAAGTAGCCCTACTTATAAGACTAAGAGGATATTAACTAAGAATATTAGCACTATGATATAAGGCTAATTTATAGCAAGGTAATATCTAAACTAGACTTTATTCTTCCTATTACTTAAGACCTAGTCTACTTTAGTATATATTATATCCGCTCTAGTAGTAAGGACCCTAGCAAGATAAGTTAATTAACACAAGAGGATTTAAGTAGAAGGCGCGCCTAAGAAAAGAAAGCGAGACTTATAAGGAATTATAGTTAGTCTACTTCTGATAGCCCGCTATCTAGTAGTATAACTAATATAAATATATTATCTTATAATTATAAGTCCCCTCTACCTTTTCCTATTTAGATATGTATTATATTATATATACTTTCAATTTTAAATAATACCTTATCTTATATAACTTAACCTTAGATTAATTATTTCAATATCTTACCCCTTCTGATTATCTACCAATATATTATTAATCTATTAGTTTTCTACTAACCTATATAATACAATCCTTCTTTCCTTTTATATATCTTCTAAACTAGAGGGCCTTATATAAATATAATATAAATCTAGTAGCCTTTCTTCTTAAATCTTTGCTTATAGATAAATAAACTCCTTACTTATTCTGGATTATTATTATATTATTCAATTTAGTTAACTATCTACCTTCTACGTAGCTATAATACTACTCTTATTATAGCTGCTAGACGATTCACGATATCTATTAGGCCTAACTATAGCGTTTAATTACTACTTTAAAGTTTATTCTATAGATAGGACTCCCTAATTAATACATTATTACCTACGTGGCGACCCTAGTATTCTATCTCCTCGATATATAATAGAGAGGGAACTTATTATAGCTATTGAACGTTTCTCTCGCTATCTAGTAGCTATAATAATACTACTACTAACCTTAACCTTATAAGTTATATTATTAAACTCCTATAAATATACCGCTATTTACACTATATTAGTCTAACCTCCCTAGAATTGTAATAATAGGTATACTTATTACCACTAAACATAGCCCTCGCTATCTAGTAGCTACGCCCACGCTTCTACAAACCTCAACCTTATAACTTATACTCTTAAGCCCTAGTAAATATATTACTTATGCTACGTTATTTCGCTTTTTACTAGGCTTGTGATAAGCGTTATACTTATTACAACTACTAGATATCTCCCTCCCTATCTAAATAGCTATAATAATGAGCCTTATTATAATAGCGTATTAAGTAATAGACATAATATATTAACATATATTAAGATATTATCGGGGGAGGTAAGTATAGCCTTCTTTTACTAGCTCTATATATATAACTACTAAAGATTAACTTAGATAAATATAGGGCTAAGAAATATATATTATAACTAGGATAATAAATAAACTATAAGTACTTTACTACCTATTGAGAGGGGTATTTCCTCCCTCTCTTTTTATATACCTTGAACTTCCTTTCCTTTTCCTCTTAATAACTACTACCTATTCAATATTAATACTATCCTTGCCTTCTTTTACTTATTCTAAGTAAACTTCTAAGTCTAATAATCTAGCTATATAAGGCTGTTGTAATAAGTATATAATGTCTATTAGTTATAATAAGGGTATTTATAAGGCATAGGGTTTATAAGGTCTTTTCTATTACTATCTCTATATCCTATAGCTATAATAATATCCCCTACCCTATCTTATATCTTCTATTTACTAATCTAATTCTACTTAGGCTTCCCTAGAGATATTAGTACTAGATGCCCTTGATGGCTAGTCTTTATTTATCTTTATAGACTTAAAACTTTATATAGTCTCTACTCTCTCTCTTATTTTCTATACTAAGTATTTATAACCTATCCCTCCCTAAGAATACCTTATGCCTGCTTACCTAGAGTCTTATTAGGAACTTAATAACGCTATAATCCTTAAGCTATATTATAAGGCTTTTACCTACTTACTATTTACATTAAATAACCTTACCCTTAGTCCTTGTAAATAGTCTTTATCCTGCTTATCTTTACCTCATAATTTCCTACCTCTACTATTCCTTCTAACTTAGCCTAATAGTTTTAGATATTAAGCTTATAACTATATCACTAGGAAAAGGCATACCTTTCTATATTATATATATAGCTACTATAGCGCTAGGGCTAACCTAGTTTATAGCTTATATCTTTAAGGGTATTTAGTTACTAATAGGTATAAGTATTTCTATATCTACTTATCCGCCTAGGCGTATAATAAATACGCTTAAACTCTATAGTCCGTCTAAGATAACATTCTATGACCTAGCCTTTCTTAAATACTTAAGGTTACTTACTACTCTATTAATACTAAGCTAGTCTATAAATTATATCTAATAGCACTCTTACTAAGCCTAATCTCCTCCTCTCTATAATAAGGTTTCCCTATATACTAAGAGGCTGTTATACCTTTTAGTAAGCTCTTTCCTTCTTCCCTAATACTACTATTACGCTTATAAAGCCCTATATAGAGCAAATAGGTTATATTATTTACTACGCCTTTTATTTAATATCTAAGCTTTATAGCTAGCTTACTTTAGTTAAGCTAAACTACCAAGAGCGAAGCGGCTTACTACGAGGCCCCTTTAAGTATAATATTAAAGGGTATATAATTATAAAGTACTTAATATCCTTTCCTAAAATCTTTACCTTTATGACCTTTAATAAATCTACCCTTTCTTATTAACCTATCTTCCGCTCTAGTAGTAACTTAGACCTAGCTATTCTTATATCCCCTTATGTTATTAAAGCTTTGATTACCCTACTTAATAATAATCCTCTTAATCCTACTCTAAACCTTAACTAAGCCCTTATTTAAGCTATTTACTGTCTTCTCGATTTCAAGATTACTAGTAATCCCTTTATATCGCTCCTCCTATTAGCCCTGGCTTTTATAGTTATATAGGAAGATGGTTAGTTATTCTAAACGTATATAGAGTAATAGAGCTACCCTTTAGCTATTATTGAGATCTCTCTTGTAATAGTCTTTACCCTCGACTAACTTTATATAGTTAATATTAAAAAGCTAAACTTCCTAAGCGCCTTCTCTAAACCTAAACTAATACTACTTTAAGTTATCCTTAACCTAATAGATAGCCTTATTATACCTCCTACTAGCTACCAGGTTATTATAGTATTATCTTACCTTTTTAACTACTGGATAGAGCTATACTAGCTATAGAACTAAGGTGATACTACTACTTCTAACCCTATTACTTAGTTTACTAACCCCCCTATAAAATAGCTATTACTTATATATAGTAGATATCGCTTAAATACTACAAAACTTAGGAAGCTTACTACTATAGCTCTTGAGTCTTACGTCTCTCCTACTTCTAAATAATAGAGTAATATCTATTAGTATAGATCATACTATTATACTCCTATTACCTTTACCTCCCCTAATAGACATTCTAGATAATATAGTAAATAATTAGCTTGGGCATAACTTCCTCTCTTGTAAAATAAATTATAACTAGGTAGAGCCTAGTCTAATTTTCTTACCCGCTCGCGCTGATAACCCTAACCTTAACCTATATAATATATTTATCCGCCTAGATATATTAGTTAATACCTTAGCTATCTAGGTATACCTCAAACTCGTTTATAATTTCTAAGTTAATCTTACTATTACAATCTACTTAACTACTAGTCTCCCTTATTCTATAACTAGGCTACTCTCTATTAGAATGAATAATAATAACTATAGTAGAACTTAGAATATTCTTATCTATAGTAGTTATATAGAAGTTATTATAATCTACTATAAGGGCCTTAGTATGACTAACTAACTATAACTAATTTTCTATTTCCTATTAATAGGCCTATCCGTCTAAATTATTTAATACTTATAGCTAGGTAGACCCTTTATAAGTAATCTTATTACCCTACTTACTAATAATAACTCCCTTAGCCCTTCTATATTCCTATAGTCTAGGAAGTTATACCTACTTAAATCTAAAATAGTTACTACTTAAGCTAAAGGTATATTTATATCCTATATTTTATAATTACTAGATACCTAGCTCCATTCTAGCCTTATTATAGCTACTAGATACTAAGACGTTACGCTAGCCCTATTATAACTACTAGATACTAATCCCTATATCTCGCGGCTATAATAGGGCTAGCTAATAAACCTTGGTTCTATTAGCTATAATAAGGCCTCGCTAGTTATATATAGGTATTTAGCTGCTACGCTATATGTAGTAGTTATAATAATTATGGCCCCTTACT
Organism: Colletotrichum ledebouriae; assembly: GCA_036785755.1. NCBI lineage: Eukaryota > Fungi > Ascomycota > Sordariomycetes > Glomerellales > Glomerellaceae > Colletotrichum > Colletotrichum ledebouriae. Next base: position 90,155 of record JAVHLU010000108.1, read on the forward strand.
TATATCTACTAGCTGCTATACCTCACCGCCTCTTTATAATAGCCTAGCTAATATTTATTAGCTATACCTAATAAGTTAATAACCCTTAATAAACCCGCCCCTAAAGCCTAGCTCTACTAGCCTAGCCCTAAGTTTACCAAAGCACTCCGCTCCCTATATCTCATAATCCTCAGTTAAAATATAAACCTCTTATAATACTAGGGAGCGCTAGCCATAGCTAGCTCTAAGGAGAATACTTGTGTTAGTAAGGTTGCGTTATAAGTAGAATAAATCTAATTAGTAATATTATATATTCTATTCTCTATACTAGGGAGCGCTGTGTATTAGCTCTTTTAATAGGATATTAATTATAATATTTAGTATCTAATATAAGTAAATAGTCTAGTAATCTCCTTATATAGTAGTGTCCTCTTAATATACTATCTTTTATATACCTACTGTCCTCAACTGGTAGAGGGCATAGGTCAAAATGCCCGCATAGTGTTTCCCGACTTATGCTTGCGAACTGGGTGAATTTGTTATAGTCTTTTTGCGAAGGGGCTGCGGCGTAATTCCGAACTCAATAAGGAGATCCTTTAAAGATTAAAAGCAGTTCTTATTAACTACTTTACTAAAGGTAATCTTTAATTACTACCTAATATTATATTTTAAAGTTTTATTTACTAAGTCTAGTTATAGCTAACTCCATTTAACTTTAATTAGGCTGTAAATATACTAGTAAGCACTTATTCCTACTAGCTACTAGCTCCTATAGTTATTAGAGATAAATTTATTAATAGAGATAATATAGGATAGGAGGTATATATTATAAGATATTGAGTCGGAATTACGCCGCAGCCCCTTCGCAAAAAGACTATAATAAATTTACCTAGTTTATAAGTATAGTTTAGGAAATACTATATAAGTATTTTAACTTATACCCTGTACTAGGTAAGGAAAGTAATATAAGAACCCTATGTATTCCTACTACTTATAAGCAAACCCTCTAAATATTATAATATTAAACGCGCGCTATACTAGTGCTAATTATATTACAGCTAAATAGGCTACTAAAGCTCTCGTGGTAATACCCTCGCTAAACCTTTTAGTAAGGTGCTATAAAAGCTACTATATAAGATAACTCCTTAACATAAAAGGTTAACCTTCTAGTAAGGTATTAAAAGTAAAAGCTACTATATAAGATAACTCCTTATTTTAATAGTATAGTTAGTTTTAAAGGAGTAATCAAAGATGTAATATAGGCTTAAGTTTAGATATAAAAGGTATTATATATATATAGCTAAATATATATCAAAGGGGTAATACAGGGTTAAGATCAGATATAAAAGGTAATATATATATATAACTAAATATATAGTATTTTTATAGACTTTTAGATTATATAGAATCTTAAATCCCTATTTATTAATATTATGGTATTACTAATATTAGCAGGTGGGCTTATATTAGCGAGCGACCTAATTAGCTAGTAGGGCCTATATTAGCTAGGTAGGCCCCTGGGACCGGGCTTATATTAGGCTTATATTAAGCCCTATTATAGGCGTATATCTAGCCGCCCGGGCTTACATTAGGCTTATTGAGTTCGGAATTACGCCGCAGCCCCTTCGCAAAAAGACTATAATAAATTCACTTAGTTCGTAAGCATAATTCGGGAAATACTATATAGGTATTTTAACCTATACCCTCTACTAGGTAAGGAGAATAATATAAGAACCCTATATATTCCTACTACTTATAAGTAAACCCTCTAAATATTACTATATAAAGTCGCATATGCGCTATACTAGGGCTAATTATATTAGAGCTAAACGGGCTACTAAGGCTCTCGTAGTAATACCCTTGCTAAACCTTCTACTAAGGTGCTATAAAAGTTACTATATAAGATAACTCCTTAACCTAAAAGATTAACCTTATAATAAGGTATTAAAAGTAAAGGCTACTATATAAGATAACTCCTTAACTTAAAAAGTTAACCTTTTAGTAAGGTATTAAACATAAATACTACTATATAAGAAGTAAGTTTTTAACTAAAGAGGTCTTTCTTAAGAGGTCCTTATAGCTAGAAGTATAAGAAGCTCTATAAGCAGGGCCTTATACCTCTCCCTCTTCCTTATTCTTATCCCTTAACTATATTAGCACTAGACCTTATATATAAAAACGCTAAGCATATATAAAGTATATGTTTTAATATTGAAAATATATAAGAGCTTGCTAGAGAGTTTAGTATTAATATATTTAAGAGAACCTTCTCCTTTTTTAATTACTCTATTATATATAGAGACTATATTATTAATATAGCCCTTAAGAGGGCTCTTATTAATACCCCTAAAGGGGATACTTATTATTATATTATAGCTAAGTAAGTAGACTTAGTAGTAGAAGCTAAGTGGGTCGTTATATACCCTATAGAGTAGCCCTTCTTCGAGTAGGTTATCTGCACTATTAAGGCAGAGGTAGCCTAGGCCCCTTAGGGCTTATTAGTAAGTATAGCTTGCGCTAAATAGAGAGAGCGTTGCTAACGACGGCATAGCTATTCTATAGACTAGCGGACGAAGTAGTAATAGAGGCGGTATTAGCGGCGCGGGTAGTACGGGAGAGGAAAAGTCGATAGTTTCGTAATTGAAATAATTAAAAACTATGTTATTATCAATATAAAGTTAAAGATCGTGAGGCTATGGGCACGTATAAGTGCGGCTATAGTTAGGAAAGGTAATTAGTAACTTAGAAGGTTATTAGGGATCACGTGACCGAAGGCTATGTATTATTAGGAGGCGCGGAGTTAGAAGGTCTATTGCACTTAAGCAGGTAAAATCACTATGCAGTGGCTAGAGGCCTTATATTAGGCTTATATCTAGTAGCCTAGGCTTATATGCAGCTTATATTAAGCTTAGCCCAGGCTTATATTAAGATTATATTAGGGTTCTATTTAGCTACCTAGGGTTATATTAAGCCTATATGTTATAGCCTAGGCTTATATTAAGCTTATCTTAAGCCTGGCCAGGCCTTATATCAAGCTTATATTTACTAGCCTAAGCTTATATTAAGCTTATATCTAGTAGCCTAAGCTTATAATCAGCTTATAATAAGCTAGGCCTAGGCTTCTATCAAGCTTATATTAGGGTTAGCTAGGCCTTACTTTAGGCTTATACTTACTAGCTTAGTTTTATATTAAGCTTATATCTAGTAGCCTTAGCTTATAATAAGCTGATAATAAGCCTAGCCCAGGCTTATATTAAGCCTAACTAGGGCTTATATTAAACTTATATCTGCCAGCCTAAGGTTATATTAAGCTTATATCTTCAAGACCCTAGGCTTATAATTAGCTTATTATAGGCTTCTATTTAGAGTCCTAGGCTTATATTAGGGCCTAGAGTAGGCTTATATCTAGTAGCCCGGGCTTATATTAAGCTTATATTAGGCCTAGCATAAGCCTATTCTGGGCTTATATTTAAACGCCTAGGCTTATATTAGGCCTAGCTAGGGTTTATATTAAGCTTACATCGAGCTTATAGTTAGCTTATATCTAGAGGCCTAGGCTTATATTAAGCTTATATCTCGTAGCTTAAGCTCTTATTTAGATTATATCTAGTAGCCTAGGCTTATATTAAGCTTATATTAAGCCTAGCCTAGGCTTATATTAGGCTTATATGGAGAGGCCTAGGCTTATATTAGGCTTGAATTTAGTGCTTAGGGCTTATATTAGGCTTATATTAAGCCTAGCCTAGGCTTATATTTACAGGCCTAAGCTCCTATTAAGTATAGCCTAGGCTTAGATTCTAGAGGCCTAGGCTTATATTAAGCCTAGCTAGGGCTTATATTAGGCTTATACCTAGCGAGCCCTAGGCTTAAATTAAGCTTATATATTACTTATATTGGGGGCCCTAAACCTATACTAAACCCTATCTTCCTAGGGGTAGCTTCTATCCTAGGCGTATAGTAGGGGCCCTAGGCTTAAGTATACTTAGCTTATTTTAGGGTTATATATATAATACAGGCTAAGCTTAGGCCGATATTAATTATATAACTATATATTAAGGTTTTATATAATAACAATATTTCTAGGCCTAATATTAGGCTTTCTAAGGGCTAGTACCTAGTTTATTTTAACCTTATTGAGTTCGGAATCACGCCGCAGCCCCTTCTCAAAAAGACTATAACAAATTCACCTAGTTTATAAGTATATTTTAGGAAATACTATATACGTATATTATCCTATACCCTCTACTAGTTAAGGAAAATAATATAATAACCCTATACGTTCCTACTACTCGTAAGTAAACCCTCTAAATATTATAAAGTTAGATTGAGCTCGGAATTACGCCGCAGCCCCTTCGCAAAAAGACTATAACAAATTCACCTAGTTCGCAGGTATAATTCGGGAAATACTATATAGGTATTTTAACCTATACCCTCTACTAGTTAAGGAAAA